>DWJZ01000309.1:0-35440 GCA_018249125.1 Asbolis capucinus
GAGGTATAAGGGATAGGACGGATTTTTTAGGATATTAAACAATAAATAAAGTATACGAGTATTCCTGCGAAAGCGGATAGGGAGCCACTTGAGATCCTTGCGAAATTGAGAAACACGATCAAATTTACGTAACCCAAAAATAAATCTTATACACAAGTTTTGCAAGCGCTCAAGTTTATTTAAAAGCTCCTCTGTAGCATCTAAATAGCAAACATCAGCGTAGTCTAAAATCGGTAAAATGAGAGAGTGACATAAGGAAATTTTAGTTTTAAAAGGGAGAAAATTCTGTAAGCGTCGTAGCGAGTGCATGGTATAAAAAATCTTGCGACTTATCTCCCCAACATGTGCCCTCCATGACAGGTTCACATCTATGGTGAGACCAAGATTCTTAACAGTGTCAGAGTATTGCAATGGTGTGTTATCCAAATGTAAGGTTGGTAAACTAGAGAAGTTTAAGGCTTTTCTATTATATTTGGAACCGATGATGATGGCTTGTGATTTATTTGGATTGATAACAAGACCAAATGATTTGGCCCAATCACTGATGCAGGTTAGGTCTTTATTCATTTCGTTAATAGCCAGATCAACATCAGCTACAGCAAAATGGCGGTATAGTTGCAAATCGTCTGCATAGAGATGGAAATTGGAACCAATAAAATTAGTGACAGAGTTGATAAAAACTGAGAAAAGTAACGGAGAGAGAACGCCGCCCTGAGGTACACCAGCAGTAAGGTTACACCAGTCAGAAACTAGGTCATTGTGGTGAATACGCTGTGAGCGACCCCGAAGGTAAGAATTAAACCATTTAATGGCAGAAGGTGAGACGTTCATAGATTTGAGGACACCAATAAGGATATCGAAGTCCACTGATGTGAATGCGCTGCTGAAATCCAGCAAGACCATCAATGTAACCTGCTTTTTCTCGATGGCTAAGCGAATGTCATCTGTAATATTCAGCAGCGCAGTGACAGTACTGTGACCGGGACGAAATCCGGACTGATATGGATTGAGGAGACAGTTAGACAGAAGGAATGAGGAAAATTGTTGGTGGACAATCTGCTCGAGAGCTTTGGAAAGGAATGGCAGAATAGAGATTGGACGGTATTCATTTAGAGAAGTAGGATTGGTGACTTTAGGTAAAGGAATGATGTGAGCAAATTTCCAAGATGAAGGGAATATACCCAAAGTTATTGAAAAGTTAAAAATATATGTCAAGGCGGGGATGATCTTCGCGAGAATCAAGTGAATCATTTGTGGACACAGACCATCGTACCCGGTCGCTGTCGAAGTTATTGTGACACTAAAATTGTTAACATGATTTTTATGGATGAGAAAACAGACTATATATCAGAAAAGTCTAGTCCTGTCAAGATTACCTCCCCCTGAGTAAACCAGTACCTCAATAATGAAAAAATTTAGAGATATTGTACAGTAGATTGTTAAATTAAGTTTGGCAAATAGCAAAGTAATAAGTCACAAATCATTATATACCTTTATAATTAATACTTCTTTTACTGCTGACTCAGCCTTCTTAGTGAATTTTGCTTTAATTTCTTCCGGAGCCTTCTTCTCTGTTAATGTTTTGGCTTTTCTTGTTAGTTTGTGTATAATTTGTATTTTGGCTTGATTTAACTTTTTTTTTAACAATATAACCTGGAATAATAAAGACAAAATTTCAATAAAGAAATAATAATCTACACATTATTCCACACAGCTGGAGAAAATCATCAACCATGCTTTAAACCAGGAACCCTCATACTCACATAAGGCCCCAGGGTCTATTAAAATAATAATTAAAATTCACATACAAGTGGTGTAGCCCTTCTAATAAGGGTTTTAGCAAACTAATACAGGAAATTATACTAACAAATGGTTAAACACCAGATTCAATTGATCACTATACCAGACTAAATTTATACTATCTTTGTATGAATATGTACTTTACCTCATTATTAAATGCTTGTTTAACTGCCCCAACTTCCATTTTAAGTCAAACTTGAAAGGATATGCAACTTTGAGGTTATAAACGTAGTCTCCTAAACAGCACACCTTTAAAGGGTTGTGTTCATCAATGCGAAAGTAAAGATAAAGGTACAATCTATTATAATCAGTAATCTGCAGGAATTTATAACGCATTTCTCAAATTACATTTCATTTATTCTTTTTTTTTCATATTTCTAAATAGGGTAACAGAAATGTCACGGTCAACAATATGATTATGACATTTATTACTATAGAAGATATCATTTTATATCACTGATGTGTCGATTTCACAGACTAGTAATATATAGTCGCTAACACTATTTTCAAGCGCACAGACTATTTAGGAACTTAAGTATCAATTATTTTTAAGGACTTAATTAGAATCTCTCAGTACTATTCTAGGCAACTATAAATGAGTTATTGCAATCAAAAATTACACCAAAATTATAGACTAATCGACAATTAATATGACGCGGCAATTTACAAAACAAACAATCTCAAATATCTATGACAGATTGGTTATGGTTGATTGTCTTTATGTCATGTCAGTGTCAAAAAAGAAGAGCCAATCAAAATAGAAAAAAAATAATTCTTTTTGGAAATAGTGTCAATCGGGAATGTGCGTGATATTTTTTGTATATAAATTACACTTGTATTTATCAATTGAATCGTAACAAATAGTATTAATTTTGTATTGAAAATAGTGTTTGTGAAAAATACTTTATTATATTAGTGCTTTATATTGGTTCCTGCAATTGTTGTTCTTGTTATTTTCAGCATGGCTCCCCGGTTTGAGATTGCAGTTGGTCTGCGTAAAGGCCACAAAACAACTAAAATTTCCGCTGGCAAAAAGGGAATTACAGACAAAACCGTAAAAATCAGGCCTGCCAGGCTAAAGGGTGTAAGTAGGCACCTTGCTTTTTACCGAATATCAATCGTTCAACCTCGCTATAGATACATTTACTGAACCTCTAATTACAAATATTAAAAAATATCTTTGTTTAAAATTCAAATATATAGCTGTGTCATTGACTCTCGAAAAAAAAATCTGTTTTTAGTTTCATGAATATTTCGTTGTAACCTAACTTGAAACATATTCGTTTTTTTTCATTTTCGATAATCAATATTTGTCTCCAAATTTGTACAGTTAAACTGTTCAATTTACTTATCCTAAAAGCCATATTAATATCAGATATTAACGATGATATTAATATCAGATGTAACATTGTATACATTTAGGTAGAGAGAGATTCTGAGTACATATTCTGGATACTGACTTATCACTTTAAATCTTCGCATTTTATAACTGTTGTTTTAATCTCTTCAATATCGATCAGCCAATCTTAAATCAGTACCAAACATTGGATGTATCAAAAGCAAACATATTATAGTGATCACAAGATCATTGTAAATTCCCTATTTACTATTTTTTACTAATATCTTATACTATCCACTTCAGCTCCAAACCAAACACTCCAAGTTTGTACGTGACCTAGTTCGTGAAGTGGTTGGCCATGCACAGTACGAGAAGAGAGCTATGGAGTTGCTGAAGGTAATTGTTGTTTTTTTTGTGTTTTTGTTATAGATTATTTAATTACTCTTAAGTAATAGAAAGCCAATTATAAGTTTTCACCATTGTTTTGGAATACAAACAATACAGCATGTACAAAGTACTAGGGTCTCTTTTTTCACTTGAGTATACTGTAGGTATCCTCAATACAAGAGTGAATAGGTTTCCTACCATATAAGACTACATTTTCATTTACTATTAGGTGACATTGGAGTCAAGCATTCACTTATTTGTAAAAAAAAGCTATACTGGACTCATAATATAAAACTTACCACAATTTGATGTTATGCGTAACCTTGGTTAGCAGGCAATGATTGTTGGTAAATATCCTTTTTACATTTTGATAGGAGTATCTTTCGCTGTTTCTTCTCATTATTATAGCACCTTTGTGAAATAGTAGTAGATTCTAAAAAATTACGTTCATAAGAGTATTGTAAATACCTACATGAAATAAATGTTTAGACTTTGCCAGAACTAATAGTATAAGGTTTATAATATTAATATGATAAAGAAAAGATAAAACAATCTAAAATATTAATTAAAATGTCCAAAACATTAATAGAGCCGATACTTGTAGTTTGTTAGCCAGGACATTGATTACATATACTCTACGTAAGTATAATATATTGAGCAAAAAAGCTCATAGTACTAAAAACTACTTGGTTTGCAAATCATAATTTAATTTTACTTTTAATAATTACATTTCTTAATGAGGTAGATAACTTATTAATATTTAAGTTTCATTAATTAGTGTTAATCTTGATATGTTAAATCCAGGGCCTTATTTGTGGGGGCCTGGAGTGCATACATAGGAAATTTCGAAAAAATAACTATTGCTATTATCTGAACTACCCATCCATACTGGAGCAGCATTGCCACCAATTACAAAGTGTCCTGTGATGAGAAGCCTGTCCTGTATAGTGTGCTTTTAATGATCTGAATACAGTTAATTATTATATGTTGTTTAACAATACAATTAATAAAAGGTTGTCTGAAAGAAGTATCTTTTTAACAAAAACACTTTCTGTGTCACAAAAACACTTGAAATTACTGTTGCACTCTTACACCTTATGTGCACAATAGTTCAGTTTGTTTGTTTAATTAAAATCCACCTTCATCTTACAGGTGTCAAAGGACAAGCGTGCGCTGAAGTTCTTGAAGCGGCGTCTTGGCACACACATCCGTGCCAAGAGGAAGCGTGAAGAGATGAGTAATGTCCTCACTCAAATGAGGAAGGCTGCGGCCCAGGCCCATCACGCTCATCACTAGTGTAATAAATGATTTAATCTTCTTTTGTTATTTTATTTTAAGAGTTTAGTTACCAACATATTGCTTATGTTGTATTATTAATTTGTATTAATACCATTATAGAGTAAAATCAAATACGGGGCCTTCTAGCCCTTCTCTATTAAGTGAAACCCAAGGAAAGGAAGTTCTGGCAAGTATGGCCGTGTGGATCAGTTTTAATTTATGTAATCCAACAGGGCTAAAAGTTTTAGAAACGCTGAACCTAAATAATGATCTTTTGTATCTGTCTGTGCGTTAGGCGTAGTTAGTTATCGCAGTCGAGTATTTTTAATTGTATTGTTTATCAATTGCAAAATTACAAATTATATCTTGGAAAATGACCAGTTTTATTGTTGTTATTTAGTAAAAATATAATGAAAACAAAACAGACTACGTTTTTGTCGAGAAGAATTGAAATAATGGATGCAAATTTGTACGAAACTTGATCATTATCGAAGATATAGCCGATACAGATATAATCATAAAACTTTGTATTTTTGTACTTCATAAAAGATAGATATGTGCTAGTATTTTAAAAATTTGGGCCTGTGGGGGATGAAAACTTCCAAGTAAACGTAATCATGGGGAAAAACGATATAGACTATTATTATTTGGAGGTGGTTGCAAGTGTGTAAACCAACTAATACCGCTCGCTAGTAACGAGCCCGTAACCGAATGGTTTGCATCGATCTAAATTTATCGAACGAATTAGGCAACAGCCAGATTGATTGGGATGGGTAACCTGTTAGACAAAATCTTGCATGTTTCCATGCTTCGGAGGGTACATAAAAGCATTAACGACGTTTGTTATCGTTAATTTGTTGAAATATGCCTTATCCCACTCGTAACGAGTATAGCAGGGAAACAGCAAACCGCTACGAGACCGAGAACTATAAGTGACAATGTTTTTAGGTACCGAGTACTCGACCGAGAGCGATCTGGCTACTGCATTTATTATGTATGAGAGACTGGGGTCTATATAATTAAGTCGTGAAATGTGATAGCTAGGGCGAAGTCGCATCAAACAATTTTTTTTCCAAAAACATTCCCAAAATACCTCGCATGATCTGATATAACATACGTACTCTACAATAATATAGATTTCCAAAATATGTAGATTTCTTGTATACGGGCATGGTTTACTTCGTTCTCGCCCAGCTACGCCATTATTTAGGCCTCGGTATGATGATAGGGCCGTGCTCGATGGTGGGCCCTCAATGGATTGAATGCAATATCTTTATAAGTTACATAAGTCTAATCATACCAGTCCAAGACTCATAATTCAAACTTTTTTATTTGATCTCTGACGCGCTGCATTAAAATGTCGTATATAATAACAATTCGTTATAAACAAAATAATTATGCAAGTTATGGATTGCAATGCATGACGTCATTACGTCATAGTCTAAAATAACTAAGTAGGTAGTAAATAAAAACAATAGGTATATTTGCCTACGTCAAACTAGCTAAATATAAAATAAATGGATGTTTTCTGTTTATGAATATACTGTAAATAAGAAATAAGTAAATAATATTTGTTGCAATGTTTCATATTTATTTATCTTCGGGGGGTCCGCAGGTCACAGTCAATCTGATTGCGTCAAGGATTTCTTGTTTTTAAGTCTGCTCAATAATAAGTATTTATCTATCAAGTATACGGTTCAAATTCTAATTCATCAAATTAAGCTAAAACTATCCCACTGTTGGGCTCAGGTTTCTTTTCAATTTGAGGGGTACAGACGATAATCCAAGTGCAGGTTGCTAGACTTCACCAATTTTATGGAGAATTCTCAGAAGTGCAGGTTTCCTAACGATGTTTTCCTTCACCAAATCAATAAATTGTAATACGCAAATATGTTGCAAAATTAGAGGAGCTGCATGCATCCTGCAGGAACCCAGGTCTCCCGTTCGAGAGACCATCGTATATACTTCTTTATATAATTTATATATATTAATTATTAGTTCTCGGGAAATACAAACTTGCACCCACACTATGATTCCCTGAAAATGACCTTCAATCAAATTAATAGAAATCATCATTGATTAACCTTGATAAAGACGATTTAATGAACGAAAGAAGCAAAACTAATCAATGGTAAATTGTTGATGGACAATGAATCAAATTTTATTTTTATTAAATTGCCTATTTGCGAAGTGCTACTTTCGAGGGAACAAATATAAAGAAATAAAACAATCACCATAGCACATAGCTTGTGCTACGGTGATCAGGCGAATCATAAAAGTACCTATAACATAACATACAAGTGGGGATCAAACTCGCAAACCCCCGCCTAGTAGTCAGGTTCACTAGAACAATGGGCCGCTCAAATAAGAGCGTATGAGTACCTATAAGCGTTCATTTATGACAGGCCTGGGCTATGAGACCTTTTCTGTTAAATTTCACGCCAAACACTTGTTCAAAAATGTTCAGAAATGACATGTGTACAAAAATATGACTCCTTTTTTTTCGCAATAAACGTCACTAACATATATTTTTGAATTAGCGTTTGGCGTGAACGGGCGCTGACGACTGTCGCAGTCCATCGTAGGTAACTGTGAAATCGACCATGATCTGTTTTTTTTTTATTATATAAAACGATCTTGATTCACCAGTCACCGTTATATATTGCTGTTGAAGACGGAACAAAAAATTGCCCGTACATAAATCTCATTATGATTTAGCGAACACTTGTTGGTAGGAAAGTACATAAGCGGGTAAAATACAGTCAAGCTGGAAACATATTTTTTCAAACCATTCTGCAGAACAATGACATTATAGAATTTGTAAGATTACCTATATAATACTAGGGTACGCCCATGGTTTCGCCCGCGTGATTTGTTAATACAAAGTTGCCTATGTGTTATACTAGACTATGAACTCTCCGTACCAAATTTCATTCAGATCCGTTCAGAGGCTTTGTTAGCATTAGAGGCGATATAGGA
Organism: Asbolis capucinus; assembly: GCA_018249125.1. Lineage (NCBI taxonomy): Eukaryota > Metazoa > Arthropoda > Insecta > Lepidoptera > Hesperiidae > Asbolis > Asbolis capucinus. Next base: position 7,784 of record DWJZ01000309.1, read on the forward strand.
TCTCTAAAAAAATTTCAGTCCACTTTATGACCAATTCAGTCCCAATTGTGTATGTTTGTAGCGTATATGATGGGAAGGATTATTGAATAGTTTTCATCTAATCTTCTACTTCTACTACTTACTTACTACTTCTAATCACTGTTACTAGTTTTCCAGAAAGTTTTGTTGTTAATGGACGTCATCTGGCCAGGAATATAATCTCATACTTAACCCTCGCTTCTCAACCAATCTACTACTGTACAAGTTTTAATAAAAATATCTTATACGTAATTAACCACCTAGGGCGGCCGTACACAGACGCGCCTACTAAGAGAACATCTTTACATCACAACAGCGACCTGAGGTCAGTTGACGAGTCGATAACACCATGATGTAACACGAATCGTTTATTTTATACCTAATTATTTATACTGATAAATTAAGTTAGTAAGAATATTTGGGGAAGTTTGAGTATTTTATAAATCACCCTTATCGTAGGCTGTACGTTATATGTTACGCGTAATCACGAGCTGACTGCAATCCACTGATGGCCCACGGCACGGGTCTCTTCTCATACTGTGGCGTAGAGCATTCCACCACGCTGTTCCAATGAGAATTGGTGGAGGAGTGTACTTTCGATAACACGCTGATATTTCGATCCACTTGCATAATTACAGATCTTGATGATGTTGAATGACTAACTTAAAGCGACTGCTGTGGTAACAAGAAACTTGAGTCCGCCCTCGTGGAATGTTGATCTAAAGTAACTTATGTGTTATTCCAGGCTACAATCTATATCTGTGGCAAATATCATTTAAATCCGTGCAGTAGTTTTTGCGTGAAGAAGTAACAAACATCGAACCATATATCCCTCCATGCATCCTCAGTAACTTTCGCATTTATAATATTAGTAGCATTCGCATACTTAGCCCTCCTTTAGTTGTAATTAAGTCAATTGTCATTCAAGAAATTACTTCATACTAATCTGATCTATAGGTTATGCAACAGCGGGTGAGATTGGCAGGATAGGTTCATCATCACAGATAAAATGAAATAAATGCATTTATTTCGTCTTAGGAACCAAAAGCTCACTTAACGAAAGTCAAAATTTAACAATAAAAAGTACCTACATCTACTATGAAATTAATAACAAAATATATATGTATTAGATCTTTGTGTAAGCCTTAAATCTCGATAGACAATACCCTTTTGTCATCGGATAGAAACGAATACAAACTTAAAACTATGTATTCTAGTGTAGGCCGGAAGAAAAATAATACCAGATGTGTGAAGAACGACTAGTAGGAATACCAAATTCCACAGCGTTTTCTTGCTTTGTATGTAGGCCACGATTGTTATTGTTAGATATGTATTGTTAATACATGTCTGAAGTTTTTGGATGGTATAAGAATTGCCGCTACTTGACACTAATAAATAATAAACCTCTTCTCTGGTTCTCCTCAGTTATGAGACTATGATGACTGGTCTTGGACTAATAATAGGAGGCCTCTCGGTGTTGGACTAATAATTGTTGGAAGCCATATGGGTAAATTGAAAAGAAAAAAATATCACTTGAGTTTTTTATTGTCTTAACTACAAATATAAACCAAATATACATTAACGTACTTATATCGAGAAAAAAAATATCTGCGTAAAATTATCTATGCCAATGAAAAAATAAAACAAAATTTGCAAATGACTTCTCAAAATACTACGACATAATAAGTGCATTGCAACAAATTTGTATTCTCAAATATATAATTCTGAATAATTCCAATTTATTTTTATATATATACATCAATAAAGGCCACTTGTACATTTTCAAAATGACAAAATTTAATACAAACATTTGACAAAATTTTCCTAAATATTCCAATAGTTATGAAATATTATCTGATTAAAACTCTTGTCTTTTAAAAATAATTTAAAAAGAAAAATTGATTCACAACAGTCATAGACAGGTTATTTAAATGCAAGTTATTTTATCTATGGCTCCAAATGGAATGGTTCTAAAAGCTACAAAATAATTGTCATGAAATTAACAGACTTCATTTTTTATTTATGAAATTGATTAGAAAGATATAAAAATATTTTGCTATTTTCCTAACTGAACCATTTACAAGTGTCTGTCCGAGGACCACACAATGATAGCATCAAAACGGATTATATTTAGTTCACAAAATTATCCAATCTTGGTATAAATAGGCTATTTTAACCATCAAAGAATATAATACAAAATCTTTTGTTATCAGCTTTGATGGATACAACCTCATCGAAATGGGAATCTATAGGACTTGCTTTATGGCAAATCATTTAAATTAATGAGATTAAAACTAACTAAAATTGTAGGTATCCAACAGTCCTATCACAAATACATATAACAATATCACTTTCTCATTAAAAATTTCAGCCTAAACTTTAGGTTATAACATTAATAAGCTTGCCTAGATATCATTGGACATAATTTCTGAAGCCATACAGATAGTGTTGCAGACCTTATTCTAAGTGTAAGTAAAAACAAAAGATAAACTAGTAGGGAACATTAGAAAATAGGTATGAAACAGATTCTCCGTTGTGTGTGCGTCGAACAGCCTCCGCCAACATCATAGAGACATCGATACATTGTATTTTAGGACATTCCTGCATGTGCCTCTCCTGTGGGATTGTATTTGTTACAACAACAGCTTCTAGGCACGCATTATTAATCCTCGAAATAGCTGGGCCAGAGAAAATTCCATGAGTTAGTATAGCATAAACTTTAATAGCTCCTGCCTCTATTAACTTCTCAGCTGCATGACAGATAGTTCCACAAGTGTCAGCCATATCGTCCACCAGAATGGCTGTTCGGTCCTTCACATCACCAACTAACACCATAGAAGCTACTTCGTTAGCTTTTTTTCGCTCCTTGTGGATAAGAGCGAATTCCACATTCAAACGATCAGCTATGGACGTAACTCTTTTGGCTCCACCAGCATCAGGTGACACAACAATACTAGTTTTCCAGTCTGGAATGTTTTCCTTGATCCATTTTAGTACTGCAGGCTCCGCGAAAAGGTTGTCAACAGGAATATCAAAAAAGCCTTGAATTTGTGAGGCGTGAAGATCCATAGTAATGATATGGTCTGCGCCGGACACGGAGAGTATATTTGCGACGAGTTTAGCGGTAATGGGAGCTCGGCTTTTGTCTTTTTTGTCTTGCCGTGCGTACGGGAAACAGGGAATGACGGCCGTGACGCGGGACGCCGATGCGATTTTACACGCGTTTATCATGATCAAAAGTTCCATAAGATTGTCGTTAATTTCTCCGCTGCCACTCTGCACGATATAAACATCTTCACCTCGCACCGATTCTCCGATCTCCACGCACGTTTCCATATTACTAAACTTCTTGGTTACCACTTTTCCCAGGTCGATTCCGAGGCGATCCACGATTTTTTGCGCTAAATCCGGGTGCGAACTACCACTGAAAACTTTGATGTTAGGCATCCTGGTAGTTAGAGGTAACGCGAGATTATCTAATTTATTCACTACGTCTTCTAAAGAAATAGTTGATTTCATCAGCACCGGAGAGAAATGACCTCCGGTCCGTCAGCCGCGTTATGTGAGTCTTGAATAAAGCGTTGAACTATTTATGCTTTCTTAATTAATAATGATAAGAGGTCAATACTTGTGGCAACGTGGGGACCCGCGCTGTGTCGCAAATACGCCACACTTCACGCGCTCGGCTCACATGCACGTTTTTATTTTATTGAATGAATTGTCAAGTCAAGATGAACGAAAACTACAAGGACAAATCAAAGAGTGGTATGACCAGTTTTTTTGTTTCAAATTTCGATTTGGACAGACACTGTAATTTACATTAAGATTGTATTGTACATACTATGGTATATGTTGTAGTCTGTATTACGTGCTTTAAAGAAAGCTGTCAAATCTTTATTACAAAATTAAATGAAAAATTTCTTACTATTTATGTTATTGTTTATTGTGTATATTACAATCTGATGTTACATTGTTTCCAAAGCACTGAATGATATCTCTTAATCAAAGCCAATTATTTGAATTTATAGAAAGTGTTAGAATTGGCGCAGACCTATCAATCGGAAATATATAGAATTGTCGTACGGTTACGCGAGGCGTCGTGAGTTTATTAGTATTTGTTTATGTTGTACTTAAGTGTGTATTGCCGTATTTTTAATCTATACATCATCTGAGAAAATTAAAATTATAGGTGGGAATCGAACCTACAAATTTACCACTAGACAAAACAGGTCAATCATCATTATGTAACAGTAATATAACATAGAACACTTGACAAAATATAATCTGACCATAGCTGAAACGACATCAGTTCATCTGACAACCGCAAACTGCATAGGACAACGTAGATAGAGAAAATTATAGACTAATCATCATAGACGTAGTAACTTAATTAGTTTTTTACCCTCTTCTTTTTAATAATTAAAATTACAGAAAATTAAATAGGAAAATCACGAAATACTATCCAGCAATTTATTAAAAAGTATAACTACAATGGTTTGTGTAGATAGCGAGTTGGGTTTTAAATTGAGGCACCTTGATTTTGTTAAACTACGTGTGTGGAATTATCTAGGATGTACCTTAGCGGAATATTTGACATCACATTTTTCGTGTACAAAATTAACAACATCTTTTTTTAATTAAAATTAAAGGCTTTCGACTTTTGTTATATAGCCGCGTCTACTTTTTTAATCGATTATCGATTGATTTATCGATAACCGATTTAAACTTTAAAAATACGTAATATAATTTTCCTTACTGAAATATCCTATTTTTCTATTACATAAAATTGAAAATTAATAAAAAAAACGGGAAATTACAGGGTTAGGTAGGATTCCAAAGCGGTGAAACAGAGGGCTACTGGCAGTTTGGATAGGGGGCGAGCCCTCACGCTTATAATATAAGCTAACAATACTAAAACAAGAATTATAGGTTAGGTTCGTTAGGTCGCTGTAATAATTTAAGAACTAGTGATAGAGTGTTTTTATTATTATTATTCGTGTGGATAAAATAAATTTGATTTGACAAGCATAAATACTATCGATATATAGTCGATTATCGATATATAGTCGATTATCGATCAAATAATTAAAATCGATTAAATTTTTTTCTTACCGCCATTTAAAAAAAGACGTTCCGTGACTTTCTATGTGTCTGTTTGTCGTGAATTCCGATTTTTAAGTTTTCGTGAATTCTGTGCGTCGTGACGTTAAGTAGAATAGCTGCTACCAGATATGAAGAAGAAATAGTCAACATCTGTGACTATGATAGTGATTTTCTTAATAGTGACCATAAAATTCAATTTTTGTTATGTATCCGATAAAGTTTTGTTGTCTTATACTATTTAGTCTAGCAAATTAAAAATTAAAAAATTCGATAAAAAAAACTACGCGTCTTTCACGGGAGAAAAAAGTGTGGAAGGGCTCAGCACTTTCCCCTCTATCCTCTCCCATATCCTACTTCTCCGCATCTAAACAAATTCAAGGTGCCCCGATTCTAAACCTTTACCTATGTAAATTATGATGTAGATACTGATGAAATCTGGGTTAAATAAATTAATAAAACAAAGTGGAAATAAATTATTCAACAGTTCATTTATCTGTTCAATAGTCAAAAGTATTAAATTCATTCTTATAACAATACGAGCTACCCATTTTCATTCAGCACTACCAGTTTAACAGAGTAGACAGAATTGTATTTGAGTGGACTAAGGGGGTGTATTCGAATACAATGAATATTTTAACTTAATTTTAAATATAGAAGACGATTTTGCTATTTGTAATGGCTGAACCGATTAAAAGGGAATATTCACTGGCAAATAGCTAATTTAATTGGGAGTAACTTAGGTTACTTGAGTTTACTTACTTATTTTAGAGTTATAAAATATTATAAGGAACGTTGATAATTCGTCGAATTCATAGTGATGCACAGCGCAGCTCTCCCTGCCCACGCAAACAGCCACCCCGCGCTCGCTTGATTACCGCGCGTTTCTGAGTGAGTCCGAGTTTGTGACGTTTATGAATGGCTACCACGCGCTACGCGTAGTATATTTGGATTTTCATTGATGTTATTTTTACATAACATAATTGTGTATAAAAGCACAATATTAACTTAGTTTGTGCAAGTAACCGTGTTGTTCTTGTGAAAAAGGTCCCCCCCACATTGAGATGTTACTGTCCGAGACATTACTGTGCTTCCCAACCACCAACGAGCGAGTCCCAAGAACAACATGTAATGTACCGCGTAAAAATGCCGCGCGTGAGACGTAAGACTCGCCGTGAAACCGAGTTTTACGATATAGATGACGAGTTGGCGTCGTTACCAAGATCAGAGCCAGCTAGATATACCACGTCCGCAGCGCAGACGCCGCCGACGTTTGTCATCACAGCGAGTGACCTACCCTTAATGATGATGACATCAGGCTCAAGCCGAAAACTTCGAGTGGGTACTGATGAAAGATCTCGAAGCCTGGTCGTCGATTTCACTCACGCCGGCCACGGACACTTTGACTTCGGTTGCCTTCCCGTATGGAAACTTCGCCGCTAGATGGTATTATAGACGCCGTGTATGCATGCCTTTAAGGATTGTACTAACATCAGTGACGCGTAACTGCACTGCGAGGCCTGTCTATGTTGCTCACCATCGACGCCCCTATATGGTGGCAAGGAGTCAAGTCGTCGGTAACGGCCTGGGGCGAAGCCGTCCAGCACCTACAAAGTGCATTCGAAGACAGTTCACCCCGGTTCCGTATTTACGTCGAGCTATTCTTCTAGCTGTGATAGCCTAGTGGTTAAGAATTCGGGCTCCTACTTGGGGCTCCGGGTTCGAATCCCAGAGCGCGCACTTCCGACATTTCGAGTAACGTGTGTTTTAAGCATTTAAATGTCACTGGCTATAACGGTGAATGAAAACATCGAGAAGAAACCTGCACGCCGGGGAGTTTGCAAAACTCAAAGGTGTGTGAAGCCAACCCGCACTTGGCCGGCGTGGTGGACTATGACCTTAACCTTCTCGTTCAGAGAAGAGACCCGTGCTCAATAATGGACCCTGATGGATTGAGATGATGATGATGATTCTTCAAGCCTAAAAAAGCTAATGAACCAACGGAATTATTTGTGGCTAAAGCCCGCGCCCGATTAACTTTCCAAGTCACTTTTCAGAGTGAATTGCGATATGATTTACGGGTTGTTATAATTGAGAATACGTAAACGGTTACGACGAGAGAAGTTTTCCGACTTTGGTTCTCTACTCCAAAGGGCTAAGAGTATTGATGAATCTACCAAGGAATCTTCGCACACCAACACGACTAAGGGCGCCGCCGTTGCTACGCGTGTGCCGCGCCGCGGAGAAGGCCAGAGATCGTCTGCGCCAGCCTCGGAGCTGGCTGCCCCGTCACCGTCTAAACCCAAGGTGCAACGACGGCCACCGCAACATCGAGCAAAACTATAGACGGGGATGCCAAATTAACGTCTTGTTTGTACCTTGGTATTTGGCACATAAAATATTATTGACTTCATGAGATTTGTGTGAAATTAAATGTAAATAAATTTGTTTGTTTTTCTTAATCGGACGTCAATAATTACAATCCACATTATTATTAAAAAAAAAAGAAAAAACTAAGTTTAACCGTATAGTAATTTTCAGTATTTCGTCTCTTCCACATTCAAAGGCGAGTTTCGAAAAAAAATCTCCCACAAAGTACTATTTATTTTAATAATTTTAAAATATCAGGAATACGAAAAGTTTTTGACGTTACTTACACATCGCAGGAACAGGCAAGTTTACTTTTTTTTAACATGAACTTTAGTAATGATTTCGTTCATAATGAAATTTTGAATTTTGTGCTAGTGTTGCGATATTGCTTTCTCAAACTGATCACGCTCACTAGGAGTCTATTATCTTCTCAGTCTATGTCTGACAACATTCTGCTGATTGACACCTGATCTCGGAAACAAATCTATATAATTATTTAAATCTTGGGTTTAGAATTTTGCGCCTCACTTTTCCAAGTGAGGTTGCGTTCGATGAAGGCTTCAAGGCCCTACGGCCAAAGCCATCCTCAGGTGGTGTTTAGTGCGTAGGCATCTACGTCTACCGTGAGACCCACATAACCAACGCAGCCGGCTGTGTTAGTAAGCAAGAGCATTCACCACCTCCCTCCCGCGTATCATCGGAAGGTAGTCCTTTCTCCTTGTCTGGACGCACAAAAAGGGTTTTGAACGAGTCTCTTTTAGACTGCACTGATGAAATGACTAAGTTACCCGAAAAATATAGTTCTGCCAAAATTCTAAAAATTGAGGAGAGGAAACGGTGGAAATTTCGGGTAGGTGTTTTTGGAAGTCACATGTAAGAAACAAATCAAAATAAACTTGGCATAAAGAGGGTAAAATTCCATAAGCTCTCCCGTAGTCGTACTCGGAGGGCCCGTAAAGCCGTCGACCCGGTCGTTATCGTTAGATAGCAACCGTTATGTCGGAGACCTTCGACTTTCGAATTGCTTGGCCTCTTCACCAATCCCTATTAGAGCAGCATGGTGGAGTATGCTCTAGGCCTCCTCAATATGAGGAGACCCATGCTCAGCAGTGGACCATCGATGGGTTGAAAACCATGTCATGCAACAGTTAAATCAAACGAAGATTCTAGGCTATAATAGTTTAATTCTTATATAATTCACATACAATACAAACACTCAAGCTTTATACACATCAGTGTGTTTATAGTTAATCTTCTTGTCTATGCCTAGGAGCTGACGGATGATAAATGCTGGCAGTCGCTTGTGTCGCCAACGCGTCGGCAACGGAGTATGGTTTGCTTGTCGTAACTTGTCAGCTACGTACTGCTCGGCTGAAAACTCATTTGCCTTCTGTATTAATGCCAGAAGTTCACCTTGGAATAATTTTTCCTTCTTTATTCTACGGTTTTTCCGTATCTGGAATAAGTGAAAATAAATATCATATTTTTGGTATGTGTATAAACTTTGCATCACAATGTTCGTTGATACTAAATTTTATAAATATCTATTGTCAGGTCCAACTTGAAAGTAGAGATCCAGTTTGTGGTTGAGATTCAATTACACTGTGAAATTACTCATTAATTTGGGTAAGTTTATTTGATTAGTAAGATGTACTGAAATGTAGTATACCCACCCTTGCCCAACGGAACCTCATTTTCTTCCACAACTTCCTCCTTTTGTGCTTCTTCATCTTCTTCCTTCGAATGACAATCAACCTGACAGCTTGCTTCTCTTCTTGCTGTGTGGACGGTAAACCAATCTCATCCTTCCTCCAATTAGAGTCTATTATAGGTAAAATAGACCTCGGGTTTGTGATAGGAGTATATATTAATGGGTCCTTGATATTTCTCTTAACAGGTCTTTCTGTTATTTCAACTCCAATGCTTCGAGGTGTGAAGTAAACAGCTTTAGCAGCTAAGTCAAGTTTTGGGGCTTGTAGAGTTGGTGCTAGTTTGCATTCTTGACTTCTTGTGAATGATGGCTTTATATGAATGCACCGCAAATCTGTAATAGCATAGAAATCATGATATACAAGATGTTTACATGATGTTGAGAGCCCATTCCTAGGCTGTCTATCTATGCACAAAATAAGTATGTAGTAGAGGACATAATACATGTATTTTAGGTTAATGTTTTAGTTTAATATCAAGTACTCCACATTTTATATTTTCATACTCATGACAGTATTTAAATTTTTCTAGTAGTTGGTTTAGTGCTCCAAAAATATCATTCAATTTCCCCTTAAGTAAAACTAGGTTATATTTTGACAATATTTTGTAACCGGACTAGTGGTAATACCGTTTTAAAAACTCATAAATCTAGGGATATTAGGTTGCCACATACATAATTCATAGATGGTAATAATATTATTCTGATAAAAAATAAAGTTTATAAACCTGAAAGTAGTATATTTCTTAGGACTTGGGGCTCACTTACTTAACCTATACTTACATTTAGCGGTGTTACGCAATGAATTCAACATTTTGATATTTTAGAAGACTATTTATATTACATGTTAAAGATGTTTTTATATTAAATTTTAGTAATAACACGTAAATATGAAAATCTACAATTACTATTAATTCTATTTATCACTGACAATAGACTTGACACTTGACATTTGTGCGATGTTCACAGACTAGGTAGAAAGTGGGGTTTGACGATTTCATATTCAGAGGACAGTGTAACTTTTTTTAGTAAAATTTAACGGCCTTGTCTTTTTGCCATACAGCCACAAATTACACATTGCTACAAGAGTAAACAGGTGATAATACCGTAGGGTTCCTGAATAATCGATGTTCAAAAGTGATAACCAAATGATTTTCTGCAATAATTATACGAAGAATTAACCAACGTAACAAGATACATCTACATACGAGTATATATAACTTTTCATAAGGATAGATCGAATCAGCTATTATCTTAACTTTCGACCCGTATATGGCTCTCTGCTAAGCACTCATTTCTCGTCATAACCGAGAAGGGCTAGGGACACAAACCACGTTACTGCTCCATCTATGACTGCCACCTTAAAAAAAAATAACAATATCTTTGCCCTCTTTTCTAACATCTCAAAGTAAAAAAATAGGTCAGGAGCAAAAACGTTATTATTAAAACTCATTTATAAATATTATTTAAACCAATTTTAATATTTTCTGTTAAACATTAGACGGAAACATTACAAGCCCAAAAGTTCTCGATCATGTGGCACTGCACCAACATCTCCGACCACCGCCACCGCCATTTCGTTACCTGTGACATCAGAAAACACCTTACAAATCGACATATACTCGATCGACTTTTTTTAACCATGACTAAGTTAGCGCTTGACTACGATCCCACCTGATGGTAAGTGGCGATGAAATAAGTCGATATGAGGATGAGTGACCACTCGTGGTAAAAATCCGTTTCCATGCTTCCGAGGACATGTAAAGCTGTCGGTTCTAATCGTTAGATAGTAAATCACGTTGGCTTTTGGGTAGCTTAAAAACTTCTGACAATTGGGTTGGGCATCAACCCGACCACCAATCCGCATTAGGGTAGTGTGGTGGTATGCTCTAAAAAAGCTCAGTATGAGGAGAGGTTATACCAGACGACGAGAGATTAAACTATGTTATTGTTAGCTAAATGTATGAAATCATACATTTAGCGGAGATAGACTTTGCCGTCGCAGAGATTTCGTCAGAGTTGATCATGTTGACTAAGTCGGTACTTTGCTTCGCGCTGTCCAGCTGTACGTTATTCGCAAGCTGGAGAGCCAGGCCTTCGGATACCTTCGTACAGTCCTGGTCGTGAAGTAATAGACTTAGTTCTGAAATAATGGAACGTCATGAAGAAAGATATGAGTTAAAACAACGAAGAAGATCTATCGTCTACGGCAGGGGTCAGCAACAAGCGGCCCGCAGGCTGCAAAATGACCCCATTTACAGGATGCAACTTGGCGTTTCTTGTTATCCCCCCAACGACGATACATGAAATGTGTCTCGCATCAAGATCCTCATAAAATTTGAGGTCCTCGTAAAAAAAGATTGCCAACCCGTGTTGTAGACTTTTGACTACTGGTATCAGGGCTATACCTAGAGTTGAGGTTAATAGTGACCATTAGTTGCAAAAAATCACGTAGAAACAGACTTCTGTGCTTCGAAGGGCACATAAAGCCGTCGGTACCTAATGTTATCTTTAGACAGTAATTTTTGTGGAGTATGGTATATTCCTCCTCAGTTATCATGAGAAACTCACCCTCCATAGTGGACGAATAATAGGACTACGGATCTGGCTAATCTCGCTGCGTCCAATCATAAGGATAATCAAAAAAAATATCTTTGTACAAATTCTGTAGTAACCATGAATAACTCTGATTGCGGCAGTTAGTATTTTATATACTATGTACCTATCTATTTATCTATCACATTATTTTATTCTTACTCAATCTCTTTTTGCCAACTTCAAGCTGCTTGAAGTCCAAGTCTCCAACGTTCGCCAAGAACTCTATGGCAGCGAGCGCTACTGCCTTGGCAGAGCATGCTCTTGTCTTGGCGAGGATTCCTGTCAACGAAAACAAAAGTTAGAATTACAAGTTTTTTCTTCTTTTTATATTCTATAAATGAGTCCTTGATGGTCTGTGGTACTCGACCGCGATCCTGCCTGATGGTGAGCAGCATGCGGTCTTCGATGGTAAAGCACACTAATTCATCAAAAGCCTATTCACTCTTGATTTGAAGACACATTGTAATCGAACAGGAACACCAATGTGGGCAACTAAAAGTCTACTCTAGTATAGTCTGTGAAAGTGACGTGGCGATGAAGATTTAAGGATCTGTGTTGTTCGAAGTTTAAAATATGTAGTTTGAATGGTTTTCTATTGGTACTGGTGCTGCAGATGTTCAAGTGTACAATTTGACGATGTTTTTTCACTAATGGATGAGCTGTAATAACCAAGTTTTTTTTTGATTTCAAACGTAAAATGCGTACTTTTACGACAACTATACGTTGGAATCTTCGTTACAGTCGACAGATATGGCATATTGTAATTTAAATGTCAATTGAAAAACATTTTATGGCAAAAGAAAAAGCTGGTTGATTATTTCTTGGCTTGGCATGAATTTTTATTATTATATAAGTATTATATAGTAGCTATAAGTAGTATTAAGTGCTATCTGTAATTATGAGTACGAAAAAAGAAGTCCTTGGGAGTTTCTTGCTGCTTCTCCTGCCAACGCCATTCACCGTGGGAATACGTTGAAGCGATGGCGTAGTTTGACTTTCGAAAATTGTTTGTAAAAACGAACTATGAATAAAACACATTTTGATTTTGATTGTAAACTCGGCTGAATTTATGTTTGACGCTCACCAAAGGTCCCAACATCACAGTAGGATATGTTGAAGGCCTTGTACTGCGTGAACATGTCAGTCCCGGCCATCATGCCCAGCGGCGGCTGCGGCGTGCGGTCCAGCTCGTGCTGCCCGCTGTGCATGTTGCTCGTGCCGCATGCCGCTGCTATTATTGCGTGCTTTGCCAGATTACTATGAAAAAGAAAAAAATAACAATTTAGTAACACCTCAGTCTGGTGTCTTTAATGTTCATGGGCGGCGATGATCACTTCCCATCATGTGATCCGTCTGCTCGTTGGTCTGCTTATCACATAAAACACCCTTTTAATTTTAACTAATGCTTTATTTTTTAATTATTATTTGTTTTTATAGCTACGACAGTATGCACCTACTCCGTTACTATTCCGTCAAAACGTTAGGCACTGTTTTGAAACTCCTATAAGAAACTCAACGGAAAATTAAATAAGAGACGAATAAAATAAATTTAGTCAAATCCATCAAGGAGCAATCCTTGAGGGAGAGCTGACTACTTGAACTTTGATGGCGAAGCGTGATATGTGTGGATCGACAGAGCTCCGATCATTTTATTCGAATGCTTGTAAAAGCGTGTGAGAAACTTCGATGGCGTGACGTTCTGTGACGTCACATTCACGCCAGACTTACGCCAGGTCACAAGAACCGCAACCAGGAACCGCTACAGCGATCCAGGTATCGTGGTCTCGTCCCATGTCATAATACTCGAAGCCTTTGCGTGGACAAGATTGAAAACACTTTCGTTCTGGTGGCTTATCCTGTGGGATAATTATACAACCTGTTTTATACAATTATACTAATAATTAAACAGTGATAGCCTAATGATTTGAATAATAATCTCTTCGGTGGATAATTTCATTAAACTAAAACTAAACATTTGAGAATTCTCAATAAAATGTTCGATGGGTATGTTCTAGATCAGTGTTTCTCGACGTGGGGGCCACGCCGGACAGGTAGGCAATTTGATAGTTAATGTCATCTATAAAAAATTAACTGGACACGATTTTAAAGGATTCTCTGGGGCATTTAAATGCTAGAAATCGGTGCACAATTTAACAAATCTTGAAATTTTGCTCACTGTTTTGTTAACAGTTCCATATTTATTTCTTCCTAAAACCTATCATTAATGTTTCTTAACCGAACTAATAAATTTTTTAATGTTAAAAATTATGTATATGGCACAAAAAAAGGTTGAAAAACACCGCTCTAGATCCTTTTCCTCAGTTATTACGTTCTCGTGCTCAGTATTAGGCCATGAGGACCGAAGCCAGCCTGTAAATCTAACCAAAACGTAATCACCTATATATTTTATTGATTAAGTTCTGTCTTTACCTGACACATTTCAATTTTCTCTGCCACTTTCATGATCTCATCGAACGGTATACCAACACTAGCGACGCTGCAATAGTTTGACCTCAAATTGACCTTAGCAAAGCAACTGAGGCGCTCTTCCGACATTCCATCAATCAATTCTTCCTCACAATAAATGGAGTTGCCGAGAGGTCCTCGCCAAAGTGCCCTCTGGATCAAATCCATGACGCGTTGCTGTGGGGTTATCCTGTAGATGTCCTCCCGAACTAACGTCCTTCGGTCGTCGATAACCCAGTCTGCGTAGCAGCATCTGTAAGGAAAAACTAAACGGCATGAAAACAGATGGAATATAGCGGTTAGTCGTTACAACATGTAACTTTAATATGAATCAATTTGAAATATATAGAAATCCATCATCCATCAACCACATAACCTACATATAATGCTATTAGAATTCGCTTAAAGGGCTAAATAATTCTTGAAGATGAATAAATTTACTTATGACTCGAAACTGTCCTCGTTTCGCTTTGGAAGAACCAGTTACTAGACAAATGTAATTATTGTGACATAACTGTAACAGTTAGAAATGGTGTCGAGGATTTATTTGTAGATATTGATGCCCTCTATAAAACTGTAGTACATCACTTTACTCTATTGTCAATAATTTCCGCAACGTATACGATATAAGGATTTTTTTGGGTGCGTTTATTCTCACGTTCATATGACAACAATTAGGTATAGTGGGAAAAAGGATAGGAGATTAAGTGGTTCTCTACTAGATCTTGAGATGCAGAATATTCAGTTACCTTGCGGCAGTGTCAAGAAGATAGTATTTTAAGTCAGAGAACACTGGCATAGTGCAACGCAGGGTGAAGGCAATGTTCTGGCGGTTCGCAGAGCAGGTCAGATAGGCTCCATTCTGCTGCAGCACCCTCATTTTGGAGTACGCCGTGTAACCCTCACCAGGGGCTGAGGTACACGATCGTATGAAATGGCTGGCACCAATGACGTCGCCGCATTCGTAGCGAGATCCGGCCTTTTGGAGCAAAGGGATTTATCTAATACTACATAGAGTTCGCCCGCGGCTTTGCTCGCGTTGTATGTTATAAAAAAGTACCCTATGTGTTGCACTAGACAACAATCTAAATGGCTGTTAAATTTCATTCAGATCGATTCAGTAGTTTTTGCGTGGAGGAGGATTAAACATCCATGATGCATCTTCCTTGGATCCGTGCTTGAGTATATCGATAGTCCCTATTTATAAGAGCCATATTATTTCAAAAGACCTGCCGAGGTGTTCTTTCGCCATTTCATCTCCTCTTTATTATGGCACCTTTCCAAACCGGTGGGAGATTCCAAAAAATGACTTTCATAAGTGTATTGAAAATACCTACATGGAATAAATAACTTTTGACTTAAACTATTGTAAAAATCATGATTTTTAAAAACAGATTTCAACGTTCCAATTTGATATGTTCTGTTCATGCTACCACAGCAGCTCCTGAAAAGCATAGTTACTACGTTGCATAGCTCTATGTCTTTAATTCCTCAATGCATATCTTTAATTATAGTAAAAGGTTTTAACACGAAAAAATAGAAGCTTAAAATGTTGTTTTGGCCCTTACACATAGGGGCTGATCTTATCTCGGATCATTTTACCAAGTGGACTGATTTTGATAATTTTTTTTGATTGAAAGCTGGTCTTTGACATATGGTCTGATTTTGAACATATAACGAGTAGTTTAAGAGTTATTTTTTTCTTTAATTTTGTGTGTATTTAAATGACTAGTCGTAATCGGTTTTTTTAATGACAACAAAGACTACCTGATACATGATAGTGCAGGCTGACATTTGGGAGCCAAGACATTTAGCAGCACCTATCTTTATGCCGTTATTCATATCACACCGTTGCACCTCTCCTGGACCGTACTGCGGCTTCGGAATAGACCATTTCGGAAACCCTCGTGAAAAATTTCGAAGAGGCAGTTTGTAAATTGCTACAATATTTTTCATTCTGCCTTTTGGTTGGCAGAATTCTCAGTCAATTTAAAAGTCAAATTAGTTTTGTTTGTTTTTCAAATTCACCCAGACCTGCGTTACAAATACCTACTGGCAACGCAATCAATATATTTGACAACAAACATTAGGTCCCAAACAATGATGTCTGTGCACTAGGTAATTTAATTCGATAATTCGAATGCTAAAATTAATAAGTTGTCTGAGTATATTAATAGTAATAATTCTCACGAGGAAGAGATGCAGGTCACCTTTCGTATTTTTAATTTTTATACAATCTGAAAGGCAGTGTCAATAGTTTTAAACAGCCCAGTAACTACAATAAGGTGTATCGAAGGGGTATCTATGCAATGTACCGCTCCCCTTGTTCTTTGCTTCCCCGCGTATGCGTGTGATCACCTACCATCAGGTGAACCTTCTGCTTGTTTGACTGCTTATCATATAAAAAAAATATGTTGAATCTGTCAACCCACTCAAGCCTTCTCAATGGCCGGCTCTACTACCACATAGAACCCGTGAATGTTGTTGACGACATACAATAGTTAAGAGAATTCCTACTACCAAATATGACTTGACATTGATTTGACTTTCGTTAAGTGAGCTTTGGGTTCCTAAGACGAAATAAACAATTTTCATTTCATTTCATTGGTCATGTCTTTATTTCTATCACCTTTCTGTCTCTATCATGAAGATGGGCTATTCTTTTCCATGTTACACCACTCTAATACAGTGTAAGAAAATTAAGATGTAATCTATTTTAGTAAGTCTTTTTAATGAAAGCTGCAGCAGTAATTTTTAACTTTGACAAAATTTTGAGATTTGAGGGAGTTAGTGTATCGAAAATAACAGTTGCAAAAGACGTAAAATTTTATTCTTCCTAGGAAAAAACCATCTTGATACTTTATTTTTTTAAATAATAACATTTAAGTGTATCTATTAAAATATAGTCAAATTATTTTAGAAATCAACCAAATCAAAATCTAGTTGTACAAATTCACAACCATCAAAATAATAATTACTCATAAGTTTGGCAACACTATACTACGCGTAAATTCGATTTGGACCATACAAACGAACAACATAACACGATGAACATACATTATAAAATACTTATATATTATTATGATGAAAATACATATGTATTAATAATATAAACTTGACAAGTTTATATGCTAACAGTCACAGACATGGATAAAAATTTTGAAAGACATGGAAAAAAAGTCTGTAGTAATAATCTAGATCGAATTTGCACAATTATTTGCGCCGAGTGTAGGTGGAGTAATTTTTAAAAATTATAATCACTCCCAACAGATTTCTGTGAAGCGAGAGTTAAAATGCCACACTTGATTAACATGCATAAGAATGCAGTTTCGAATTTCATGGACTTGCTACATCCACTCTGCTGTCATTTAGCAAAATTCGATATGCACCTAAATATACATGTTTCATTGATATGTTTCATACAACATAAGTTCTTTTGTCACTAATTTTCTTGTAGCTTTCTGTTTTAACGATATCAACTAATATGTCCACGACCTGGTAAACTTCGACATAACTCGTGTAGAAGGCCGTAGGGGTGATGCGAATCACATTGGGATCTCGAAAATCCGGCACGACCCCGCGTTGCTTCAGTACCAATGAAATACGATAAGCTTCCTCGTGTTCCAAGCTTACGTGACCGCCCCTCAGGCGATCCTCCCTGAAGTTCCCGATGGCAAACCCATACTCCGACAATTTGGTATCAACCAGGTACATAAGATACGCTGTTATGTGCAAAGACTTCTTACGCAAATTGCCCATTCCAGCTTCCAGGAACATTTTCAAGGAACCTTCTAGAGCCGCTTGCGCGAGCAAACATGGGGTACCTATCTGCCAGCCACCCGCATCTTTCTGATGATCGAACTCCTGCCGTAATAAAAACTGCGTCTCTGTCTTGTTGCCGTACCAACCTGCTAATCCCGGGAGTCGATTGAAGTGCTTTCGATTTATGTACAGGGCAGCTGTAGATCCCGGACCTCCATTCAAGTACTTATAAGTGCACCAAACAGCAAAATCAATGTCCAGGGGCTTTAAATTGATTTCTAACGATCCCACCGCATGGCACAGATCCCAGCCCACGATTATTCCCTTCTCTTGCGCTGCTTTGGTAATGCTTTCCATATCTAGAACTTGAGCAGTTCGGTAATAGACTGTCGGTAAGAAAACAATAGCGACATCTGGAGTCATCGCTTCGATGATATCTTCTTCTGATATATATCTTCCCTTACACTTGACTACCTTCACGGCATCTTCTGGATCGTACCCTTTTAATCGCACTTGACTGTCCACTGCGTATCGGTCCGTAGGGAAATTAACATCGTCTACTAGAATTTTGTATCGGTCTTCTGTTGGATTGTAGAAGGTGCTGAGCGCTTGGTGGATTGTGGCTGTCGTCGATTCTACTAGGACCAGTTCATTATCATCGACGCCTACGAGAGGAGCCATGAGTTTTGCGAGCAAGCTGGAGAATAAGAAATATTTGTTCGAATGAACGTTCCAGATCTTCACGCCTTCCTTCTTCCACGTCTCTAAAACATCCAGCACACATTGTTCTGCGTCTTTTGAGGTCAAGCCTAGAGAATTTCCGCACATGTAAATTCTGCCCTTTTCAAGGTAGAATCTGTCACGGAAATGGCCTAAAGGGTCTGCTTCGTCCAAAGCCACCGCAAATTCGAGATCATCCTTAAAACCGTCGATCATTCTTCCTACACTTTTTGTTCCTTATTTATGACTAGATTATTTCAGCTGCCCCAATAGACCGACAGTGGTCTTCTTCGGATTCACTACTTTCATTTGGTCTTCCATGTTGCAGTTGCCAATATATAAGCTGGGTATTGTTATCGTGATTGATTATTGTGGCGTGGTCTTTTTAATTGCCGTTTATTTATTTAGAATAGTGACCATGATTTCGGATTAAAATAGGATTTTCGTGGTAACGTTTAGACACGATCTTTGTCGCCGTTTTGTTGATCGTCGTTTTATTAATGCCATATAGTACCATATAACTCTTTTTTATTTATTCACCCTGAAATTTTTCAATGCCATGAATTTTTTTAATGCCATCTTGGTGATTTTTGCTTAGACTGAAGGTCGACTAGTAGAGAATAATTTTAATATTAAATCAATATACAATATTCCCGAAAATATCATATGGTAAGGTCATTGTAGATGCAAATCAGAATCAAGCTGTAGTGTCAGTAGTCGGAAGGTTGGAAGGACTGAGAACTGATGGGGAAAAAGGCTCACGAATGAATACCACGCCTCAATAAAAGAAGCACAGGGCGCCGCCCGATGATGAAGGAAGGTGACCTAAAGAACACAGTGAGTATCCGCATCGGGCATCGTAGAAAAGTTAAATTTAAATAACACCCTTCATAGTACTGCAGTATTGCTCTAGATCGTGAACGCAGATAAAATAGAAAGATTATTACTGTAATTATAAAACCGCATCAAAATTGGATCGCACCCACAAAATTGGAACACAAAGGCACAGGTAAAAAGAAAAAATATATAAAAATCGTTATTTTGAGTTTTATTTCTTACTTACATATATATTTATGTTACAATTATATCCGGCTGTACATTTATGTTACAATTATATCCGGCTATCGTACTCCAACATGGCGACACTAAAGCGCGGGAGACAACACGAAAGCAATATCTATGGCACTGTAAAGATATAAATACGTAGGCGAGTCGTAAAAGTGATAGGATGATTAAAATGGCACCGATTTTAACTACCTGTTGATCGCTAACTCTTCACAAATAGTTGCTTGAACTAGACTAGTTCAAGTTACCGAGAGATTTAACTCTGTAATTATTCTGGTGTCGCTAGAACCATACCGAAAATATATTAAACTGTTTCTTTTAATAAATACTTACCCGCGCATCTAAAATCTTCTCACTAGGATTTCATATCACGAGTATAACAAAAATTACTCACTGTAAATAATACCCGTGACCCAAAAACAAAAATTCATCTGTCGAATAAATACATGAACCAGGAATCAAATCATGCGACATATCAAGAAGAATTTGGTACATCGCGCGCGTTGTTCATTATAGGAAAGAATGGTGCAATTTTTTGCCAGAACTAGTTCGTCCTAAATGTAAGATCTAGTAGGCTATAAAATCGAAATCTCATCACAACCAGACAGCGTTTCTTGAGCTATTTTTTATACCATTTTGTTCAAAGTGTGAGATCTTATTGGCTGGTTTAATCGATTTGCGACAAAGACATCAATCACGCGATTTGATTTATAATTGAAAACAATTTACATTAAATTAACACTGACATTATATTGAATTATAATTAAATTAAATAAGAACAATTTACGAATTGAATGTCAAGATTGTATTTTATGGCTTTGCTTTGCTGACAATTTTATTTGATTGATTAATTATATTATTAACTAAAATTAGGTGTAATTTATTTTAAATATCAGCGAAGTTCTTGTACAACTCTATTTCGAACCAGTTGGCACCTAAGGGCCAAGTCGAGTTAGTACATAGAACACAAAAAACGGTTGGTGCACCTTTGTTGAAGGTGTTTGAAAATTTAGCAGAGCCATCTGGTGGCTGGTAATGAATTTGCAAAATTTCTAGTTTTCGTTAAGCAGATCGGATAGTACGAAAAAATTATCATTAAACTCAACAGAACCTCTAAAAGGATGAGGTACGAGTATGATATAAAATGGCCATTAAATGACGTTGTGGACTTTGAAAAGCAACGACACTCGGGAGGACCAGCCTACTGAGTTACAGGAACAGCCAGAGTCATCCCCGCATTACTACAGGCAGATTCCCAGGTTGGAATCCAACTCTTAGCAGAAAATCAATCATTTTTTCTTATATCGTGTGTTATAAGAACGTACTATTCAGGAGACAAAAAATTCAATCAGGATTTTAATGAACATCTAAGGTAACGTACATTCTTAAATTTCTTGATGTTTCTCTATCTGACCTACAAAATTTGGTACGTTAGAATTCATTTTAAATATATACAAACGGAAATTCATTAACTTTCTTAATCCTACTAATATGATAAACGAAAAAGTTTAGGAGAATGGATAGATGTATTACTCTTTCATTGAAAAACTGCAGAACAAATCTGAATGAAATTTGGCACAGAGATAGATTATAGTGCATATAACACACAGGCTACGTTCTATCACTAGGGACACAAGCGAAGCCACGTGCGCAAACTAGTAAAGTGCACTGAACCTAACACCCTGTAACCTTGACAATAATAATGATTTTATCATCCAAGGCCAAGGAGCAATAAAATGCTAATCTTTATTAAACTTTATCATAACGTTGTAAACATCCGATACCGTAATATCTTGATATATGGCCTGTTGGTCTAGTTAGGCTGGTAATCGCTTCAATTCCAACCCAGAACATTTTTTTCACCGATGAGCAGAAAAGTGTGTAGCAAAAAAAAGATGGCGTTGTTATCTATTTTCAGGAAATTCACAAAACTACACGAAGTTGTGTCTTTCGTTGCTAGATTTAAATCTTAAAACCGATTCTTTGACCCAAAAACATCAGATATTCTTCATAATTAATGACGTAGTTTTTAAGAAACTTATTACCTAATTCCATATATATAAAGAAAATATTATACATGCGAAAGTAACTTGTCAGTCTGTCTGTTACCTTTTCACACCTAAACTACTACGGCCTAAACTGTTTTTGATGTGCCTACATCTAACTGTTACAGTTATGTTACAATAGCTATTTCTGAGATCTGGTTCCTCTGGAAGCGAGGATAGTTTCTAGGACACCATTATAATAGAACTTGACAAGCAGACATGTAAACACAAAAGGCCTTATTACTAAATAGCGATATCTTTCAGGCAAGCTAGGGCTGCCGAGTTAAAGATAAAAATAGGAGAGTTGATAAAATGTACTCTATATACTACATAAACAAGATACATATATACCATAAATATATATAATATAAATGAGTAAATGATTGAGACTCTAGTTCTAGAGGTGGACAGCAGAAATCGTGAAGGACTTTGAGTAGAAACAAATGGAGTGAAGAGAAGTACTGACTGATGGTAGATAATTTCTCATTGCAACTTGTAGCTATCTCAATAATGTTAGGATTTATTATATTATTAATTATAGAATTGCGAAGGTTCTAGGCCATAGTGCACCACGCGGACCAGCTTTTTAGATCTCCCACACCTTCGACAATTTTGTGGGGAAATCTCAGGAGGGCGGGTTTTCTCAAGATGTTTTCCTTCACCAAAGCAAGTTATATTTCACTCATGATATGCAAATCTCTGAAATTATAGGTCATAAAAATGTATATATAAAATTTTCATACATAAAATTTTACACATTTTAATTCTGGACACATTTGATTTAGTTATTGATATAGAACCACCCGAGGCTGGCCTTGACCTAACGAACTCTAAGCCTTCATCTGAGGCTACCCAGCTTAGTGTGGCGGGGCGCAAGAGAAGTATGATTGTCTTGAGTTGCTATTTATAAACACGTTTTAAGAGGCGTGGCGCTACTAATATGTTCGTTAATACAATTACAGATAATTTTTTGCATACTGAAATAAAATATTCCGACATTATAAACAAAAATTGATATAAGTTACTAGTTTCCGCCAGTGGTTACGGTCGCATGTTGATCAAAAATATTCTGTATTATATCAAATACAATCTATCTCTGTGCCAAATTTCATTCTTATCCGTTCAATAATTTTCGAGTGAAACGTACGTGAGTACATCCATCCATCCTCACAAACTCTCACATTTATAATATGAATAGGATAGGAATGTTGTGTAAAAGGTTCAAATAAAACGAACTCTCTTGTCGACTTTCTTTATTTTTTAAACTGAAAATAGGCTTAGTCTATTTATAGAGCTGCAATGTGACCGTGTAGTTCGATTTTATCGAAACATAACTTTAAATTTTTATAAATTATTTTATTTTTTTTTTATAAATTCTATTTTTAAATCTGTAAATATTAAATCACACTGCAACTTTTTTTTTAAATAAAAATAATTATGTATAATATTATAAACTAAAAGTCAATCCAAACTTCATCAGCCAACTCCAAGTTGGTTCTTACAACGTAGCGGGGCATAGAAAAAAAAACCTAACTCATTATACCTTACATATAAAGTTTTATAACTATTTAGTATATTTACAGTAATTTACATCACAAGAGTTGGGAACGCTGCCGGCGGCAACGTATCGCTACCATAGTTCGTACGATAAGGAACTACTAAAATCACTGTGCTATAAAATAATTTTTTATCTGTATCGATTTTCAATTCGAATAACTCGGTAAATACTAATGTAATGATCATGAAAAATTATGAAAAAGTACTATTTTTTTAAATTGTAAATTCCGAATTTATTTACTTTTATACTACGAAAAAAAAATCTATTAACAAATTATTCTCAGGAAGGAGGGGGTGTAATTATTTATTATTTTAACAGTAATATTGGCGGTGTAGTTGCAAACGTGACGTCACACTTAGTCGAAGTAATAGTGGCAACACCAGATTCGCCATTTTAACAATTGTATCGAGATCGTATAGCAACACTGCTTCGTTCAAACCAACGCATTTTAATTAATTATAAATAACATTTAATATAACCGAGAGCATACAAACACACATAGTAAGTTGCATCAGCGGTACCGACGCGTTGCCGACCGGAACATCCACGTCTGAACGAAGCAGGAATCGCTTTCCACAGCCGTTAATATATTAAAGTATTACTATAAACATCGTTTTAAGTTCTCGTACATTTCACAAAATCGAGAGAAAAGTTGAGAAAAAACAGAAAACTAATAAAAATTAATCTAATCATCAATGTTTTTTTATTCTTACATATTGAATAAACAATTTTACTAAATAATAAGGATTCTTCTTATGCACAGTTTTGATGATTTTTTTTTTAAATAAACACAAGTCAAATCAGTAAAAAAAGAGTTAAATACTCTTTGGACAGCAGCGTGTCGGTAATTTTGACAGCATTGCCGTAGCCGGTGTCTCTGATTGTTATTGGCATTGGTGTCATACATTTAACGGTAAGAGCGTCATGTAGCGTGACAGATATATTCAGATGCCGTTAACGGTTACAGACGTATTATTAAGGATGACGGCCATACCGTTAACGCTGATACTGACACGTAACATGACCGTGACGACAATATGTTAACGGTGACAGCGATATTATTTTTTTTATGTATGTTAAGTCGAACCGACTTGCCGGTAACGATGACGTTGGCGGCTCTACCGGATATGACGTTACTGATAGCAGATATCCTTCAATCCGTTTTCTAACCGAAGCACCCTTTGATCACAATATCACCCTATATACACTCAAATCTAACACTAATTAGAACCATCATTGGTCGTTTTCAATAATCAATTCATAAACGCTCGATAGTTTATCGATTATGGACACTGAACGTAACGGTTGCTAGGCAACCAGAAGTTGTGTATAGTCTTTTTTATCTTACTTTATCTTTTAAACGAAATATAGCCCAAAAACAATCTTTTCAAACCGTGACACAGGTATAGTGCTTTCTCAAACCTTATTAGTAGACTATACAGCAAGTTGAACGTTTGAACCATAATAATTATAAGATAAAAAATAAATAAAGTCATCTATATTCGGTTCAAATTCGATCTGGAACGTTTTCCATACAAAATTATCAAGTTTCTATGGAAAAAAAACCTAGATAATTTGCACCGAATATAGAAAAAACATGAATCGTAGCTAGAATAATAATTTAATATATATCAAGTGTTAATGTAGTGAAATGTACGAGAAGGTTGTATAAAGTCGGCGAATGTGTCGGTGTAAGGAAGTCGGCGAAAGTGTCGGTGTACGGATGTCTGTGAAAGTGTCGGTGTAATTGTCGGTCACATGGCGCGCGCCGCCGCCGGCTGCGGTGTCGGGCTGTTCAGCTCCTGTACAAACAAACAGACATATTATTATATATCATCCTTATATATGTTTATAAAAATCGTAAATAAGTATTTATATATATAAGTGATTTGAGTAGAGTTTGTTTAATGAAAGTGTAAAAAAATATTCTTTTTATGTTATAACTTATAAGCAGGCAAACGAGCTTCGATGAGCTTATCAACAACATATCGCTTCGGGAACCAAAAAAAATTGGAAGGGAGATGAAAAAGTTAAAAACTTTAAATATTGAGTAAAATAAAAAAAAAAATATGATTGAAGATATACACTAGCAACTGCGCTCGTTTCGTTCGAAATAGTAGTTATTGTGACATAACTCTAACAATTAGACATATGGTATCGCGGACTTATTTATAGATAATGTTGCCCTCTATAAAACTGTAGTACATCACTTTGCTCTATTGTCCATAATTTAAGCAGCATATGCAATATGTTTTTTTTTACATTATCGAAATTATCATACGGTTCCCTGATGTTTTTGAATATATTCTATAGCCTATGTTCCTATAGAAATATGTAGGGAATGTAACGAAAAAGATTTCAAATCGGTCACGGTTACGGATTCGCCTCAAGCAAATCTAGTCTAACTTATCAGTAAAATATAAATATGAACCCATAGCTTTACTATCCATACTAGCAGCACTAGTATTATTATATAAATATGATTTTAAACATTAAACACACAATGTTAAAGCTTGTTATACTATGCAGAATGAAAAAACAAAAAAAAACCTTCAGTTTTTATTCAGTGGCATCTCTTTATGGAGTACTCGAATGTCATGGAAATTGTAATCAACTTCAGTGGCTATTATATCGATGCTATTAACGATACTATAATTGCATCGATACTATAATTGCATCGTTACTATAACTGTATCGATACTATAAGTGAATCGATACTATAATTGTATCGATACTATCATTGTATCATCGATACGATAATCATAACGCTCGCGAGTCGTGCTACTCGTAGCAAGGAATGAATATGACTATGACCATTGCTATGACTATTGCTACGACTATGACTATTGTCTACGACTATATCTATACGTCGTCTATAAACATAACGTCATACTGAACATCCGTTCTGTGATCGCGGCCAAATCGCCTCTTCAAGGCGTATGTCCTGTAAGAGAAAACAACGGTAACAGTGTTTTTAACTAATACTTTGGAGTGTAGTATGAAAAGAGAGTACGAAATGCAAGAGGGTAGTGTGGGGTGAGAAGAGAGAAGCACCCTTTGACACGTGTCTTTTCTGCTATCGTTCACGACAAACGCTAATTCAAAAATGTATGGGAAGGGAATTTATTGTGGAAAAACATAAGCCATTTTCTTCTGTACAAATTGCCATACATTTATGAAATAAGACTTTTGAACTAACTGTGGCGTCAACGCTATCAGAAAAAGCATTTGTCTCAAGACAAGGTATGCAATAGTAGGTATAGTATGAAGTATCTTCATTCCGAGATGCAAAGTGTGAAATTGGGAGTGCGAAGTGCAAAGTGCGGAAAGTAAAGTGTAGAATGCTGAGAAGGAAATGCAAAATGTAACGTATACATATAAATGTGTCGAGTGTAAGATGCAAAATAAACGATTATAAAGTTGGAAGTGTTTAGTGTGAGACCATAATGTTATGTACTGAATATGTAGTGTAAAGAGTAGTGGATGGTATGTATGCGAATGGTAAGTAAAACGCAGTAATTAATGTGAAGTGTAAAGACTGTGATATGTGTCATATGGAGCGCAAAGTGTGGAATACGGAGTTTAGAGTATGAGTAGAGGGAAAAATGCTGAATTTGGCGTGTAGTCTGTTGGTTATAAATGTTAGGAAATTAGGCATGCTGGAGGGCAGTGTGGGGAGATAATTTTGTGTAGCTTGCAGAATTGGAAGTGCATTATGCGGAGTGTAACGTGCAGAATATGGTGTGCGGAGTGTGGCGAGGAATGTGAAGTGTAGCATGTGGAGTGTGGCGTGCAGAATGTAAAGTGTGAAACAGGAGTGTAAAGTGTAGCATGCGGAGTGTGTCACTCTGTGTGTGGTGCGGTGCAGTGTACGTACAGTTGTGCAGGCGCACCGTGGTGAGCGGCGGGCGGTGGCGGTCGGTGCGCTGCGGTGTGCGACGCTGCAGGTGCGGCGGCTCCGCACGGGACACGCAGCCCTCGTGCACGTGGACGGACGTGATGTCGGAGCCGGGGATCTCGAACATCACCTCCAGTAGTAGATTCTCCTGGAAATTGACAGGTGAAAAATTCATTTTTTCCCGGATATTTCTATGTAACTGTATCTTAAAAAATAACAAGGTCCTACCTGTACTTAGATCTTCTGAACGTACATTTGTAGTTTGTCACTAGTACGAGGGTCAAACTGAAAGTTCTTAGAAAATCAAAAACTAAGTAAACTAACAAATTATTGATTTTATTATAACTTT
>DWJZ01000310.1:0-35374 GCA_018249125.1 Asbolis capucinus
TAATGGCTGTGTTTTACATGTGTATTTTTTTCATTACTTTTGTGTAAATTTGCCTAAAAACTGTTATTTTGTGTTTTGCTTATTCAAAATAAACAAATGTTACTATTGTTTCTTCTTAACTATCCCTGAATCACTACTTTTAACATGTGTATTCATAAAAACTGCATATGTAGGGTCATTATTAAATTACAGCAAAAAACATGGTGGGCCCTATTTTGTTTTGAGCAGTTTATAGAGGAAGAAGAAAATTGATTTGGTACTTAGTGGAACAAATATTTCGGACTTGAGCGCACTTTAGTAATTTCAACACGGTTCATATTGTGAATTGTACTAAAATATATTATCTATATTAAATAACTCCAGGTGTACTGTTTGTGTGCGTATCTTTTGTGAGGCTCGGATTGTAAAATAAATTTGTAATTGGTTTATATGTTATATGGAGTTTCTATCTCTTCTTTAATAATAAAGATAATTATAGGTGCCATAAGGAACCTAAACGGTGATGATGATAAAAGCAAAATATCTCACTTTCATCAGTAGGGATTTCCAATACCTACAAAGGAAATTTATTGAGATTAAGTTAGAGCAAGGTGAATAAAAACACAGTATATCATTTATGGAGTCTATTGATAACAAAATTAGTAAGCGATATCGCAGTAAATTCTAAACCTTCATTCTGTCCGAGAGTACTCTTACAATTGAACCGGAGCCTCCAATGTTGAAAGCCTTCTCATGCCATAGTAACAGGTGTCCACTGGATCCTTCAGAGGGGTACTCAAATCCTCTATAAATATATTTCATGAGCACATCAATATCATCCCTTGATAAGGTTCCAACTACTTCTTCTATTTGCGCAGACTTTATTGCCAGTAACACTTTAAGTGTGAGAGCCAGAGCACCATCCTGTTGTATAAAGTATGTGATTAATTGATTATTACTATTCAAATTATATCTTTGCACTCACATGAAGCGTTGATAGGCCTGTGACTTGTTTCAATCACGGTCAGCCATGTAAGAGGCCTTCAGGCAGCTCAAAAACTTCCAGATCTTAGGTTGGCCACTAATCCCTAGACCAATTTGTATTGAAGCAGTGTGGTGAAATACGAGCTGTCTCCTGAATGATGAGGAAGGACCCTTGGTGATTATTACTAGGTCGAAGCTATCTGGATTATAAAACAATACATTCCGGAACAATGCAACTTTCAACCTTCACATTATTTATAATACCAATAATTTAAATCTTTTGCTAATATGTAAAATCGGAGTAGGAGAATCCTAGGAGGGACATAGACTATATTAAATTGTCCCAAAAAATAAAAAGGATTTTTTTTGTAACTGATTCTTCCAGAGCAAAGCAGAGCAGTTACTACTTTACACAATTGTGAGGAAATAAACAGCAAACATCAACTTACTTTTATTTGTTGATCTGTAGTTCCTAATGGAGCATTACTCAGCACAAGTTTTAAAGCTTCAACATACCTTCCTGTATATCATTGTTAAGGGAAATCAAAAGTACTTTTTTATGAAAAAACAGCTCTGCACACTAGACTTAAGACTGCAATACTATTTAATCAATGAAAACATCAGCAAATTTAACTAAAGAACAATAAACAGGATAGCATTCAGGCATGTGCAGTGCATTCTAATTTCAAAAAAAATATAGGATTTAAAGTAAAGTTAAAATTTTTTGGTTGAAGTCTAAAAGAAATTATCTATTTTGCTTTGCACAAACACCATCTTGTTAACAATAACATGTCCTTAGGTTGTAATTGAACTAGCTCAATTAAACATGTGTAGTACTTGAAGCTTTCACTTTAATCCACTAGCCTGGACTTATGCAACATGTTTGTACAATGTGCTTCTGTCTCATAAAATAAGCTTAGTTCTTTTAACTTCATTTTATTACACAACCAGTTATTTTTCAAATTCTATTTCTATTATACAATTGTTATATTGCTGATATTTGTTACTAATTGCACAGATATATTAGAATATTAATTATGTAAATTATAATTGTGAATGTTATTTATCATTGATGTTTATTTTATCTGAGTATTTTGAAACCACTCAAAAATTGGGGTCAGTGTTCTAGGCTGCCATCATATGGCCTATAATTCTATAAAATATGTTTGCAAGATTTAACTGTGTTTGTCAGCTTGTTGGGAAATAAAAATAGATACTACTGAATTATATAAATTTAACTTCACAATTCTCAATTTAATCGCAACTCTGTTATCAAAGGATGATTCATAAATACATTTCAATACTTTGGTGTGTAATGTATGACGTAAATGAAAGTTGTGAATAAACTATTGATCTCTGATATTTGTTATAAAAAGGATATTGATTGAGCAATGAACAAACTTCTCCTTCATCAGGTCCAGTAGGTACTGACTGCTCGGCTTCATCTTCCTTAAAATTATCCTCGTTATATTGATCAATGTCTATCTTACGAAAAGCTGAACTTGACGTGTTTTTAGCCATTTTAGAAAGGGCGCAGCAGTATAATAGCAGAATGACTTTATTTAACTTTTATTTTCTTATCCAATTAAAATGGTATTTAT
The DNA here is from genome assembly GCA_018249125.1 of Asbolis capucinus. Lineage (NCBI taxonomy): Eukaryota > Metazoa > Arthropoda > Insecta > Lepidoptera > Hesperiidae > Asbolis > Asbolis capucinus. The sequence goes on from DWJZ01000310.1 coordinate 2,565, forward strand.
AATTACAAATAAAATTAATAAATACAATACAACAATACAATATCAAAAACTGTCAAAGAGTATGAAGGGACGTTAAGTTATTGACGTTGACGTAACTCTCATGAGTGTAGCTAATAAACTTAGACAGAGAAGAGAACAAGTTCTGTTGAGAACCACAGATTAATTAGGAGCAAATACTCAAAGGATCGCGTTATTGCCATTATTATGGTCAAGACACTTCCTGCCATGCCTGTTCTTGATTCCTAAAGAAGTAACTGTAGTTCTAAAATTATTATACGCAGAAAATTGTATTTCAGAGAAGAGTCCCATGCTCAATAGTGGGCCATAATGGGTTGAGATGATAAGCGTATAAACAGCATAGCTTCGCAGGGAGTCGAAGGTATACATATATAGCAGTCCATGGATTGTTATGTAAGATTTCATTTAGAAATTAGTAATGGATAGAAGAGCGCAAAATGTTCTGAATTTATTCATTTAAGAATACATATTACAAGTATTACAACATCAATCTACATATAAGGAAATCAATCTTAGAAATAATTTAAATAAAATGGTCAACGGGTGTGAAGATTTGTGCGAATAGTAACAGGTGTTATAAAATATACAAACATTAAACATTAACGTTATTTACGCTCATCTAATCTAATGAGAGCAAAGCATATGTTGTTATACTTTATGCTTTTCCTGTTAATGTTTTTTAATTTTCTGTACACTATATTCCATTTGGTCTGTGACAAAATGCCATGTGTCAAAATATCGTCTGTAGTAAAAATAAATTCCATTCCAAATGCTAATTGTCCATACTTCTCAATATCTAATTTGATTACATTTTCATAGAAGACTTTGGTAGAAATGGACTTTTTCTAGTTATCTAGTAATAATATTGGTTTTGGTGCAATTAGCTTAAACCAAATTAATATTTTTCGTGTTTGGAATTGCATTACAAAACTCAACCACAATGACAATGGGCGATGAACTGCCTGTCACTTCTTTAGTTTTACCAGTTCTTATACGACCAGTATTAACACAGGTAAGAAATTTTGTTTTAACCCATCATTATTAGGTTTATTGAAACTATATTGCTAAAAACCTTACTTGATATTTGGTGTGTCAAAAAAGTGATAATGGTTCCTAAAATTTTTATCATTTTGTAATGAGTCAATTCATAATTATTTAAGAGCAGTCCAAATTGATTACGAAATTTCATCAATCGTTATTAATTTCAGCTAGAAAAGTATGACTTGGGGGCATCTCAGACTTTACGAGCTGCTCTCACCAAGGCAGAAGCAGCTATACCTGGCCTCAACTATGATTTGGTGGCAGGCATCATGCGCCGAGCTGACATTCCTGTTAATATGAATGAGAGTCTACTTCGACTTCAAGGAACCCTGACAGAAGCAGAATGTAACAAGCATTTTAAATATTTACCTGTTCTTAAAGTTATTGTATCCTCCGTAATATTCTTGGATCCATTTACAAAGACTTACAAAAATATATGAGTCTGAAACTTGAGCCTTAACAATAATTGATATGAAATTGAGTAAAATTATAAATTGTGTATAAGTGTACAGATGAGCACTGTGAATGTGAATGCCTGTGCCATAAAATGTATTCAGAAGTTTGCTTTATCTGAGGAAGATATATATTTTCAGTAACCATTCTAATTTGTAAGGTTGTAATAGTTGTTGATAATGAAGTTTCATTCAATAAATATAGGTGCAGATTTAAGATTGAACAGATCAGAGGAGGCATTCCAGGAATTGAACAAGAAATCTACAGCTCTGAAAAAAATTTTGAGCAGAATCCCTGATGAGATCACAGACCGGAAGACTTTTCTGGAGACTATTAAGTAAGAAGTACAATTAACTAAGTAAATATAGGTAAAATAAATGCATCTTGATTTCTGAATTGGCCTGGGTTGTATTGAACATATAAAATGAACTACATGTTACTACTGTTTGTTGCATCTGTCCCTGTAGGATGAAAACCATTCCCTTTCGGTGCTGCAGAACATTGACAAAATTAAGGTATCCTTGTTTTATATTTCAGGCTGTCCAAATCAATTCTGGTTTAACTTTAAGATGTAAATTGTGAATGATGGTTGTGGATCAACCTGTTTGGCTTGCCAATACCTACCTTGTGGTGCAATGTTGATGATTTTGGTGTTACTGAAGCCATTTGTTCACAATCAAATATTCTTTTACAGGGAAATAGCTTCAGCAATAAAAAAACTGCTGGATGCAGTTAATGAAGTATCGACATACACACCAGGGCCAGGCAAACAGGCACTGGAACAGAGAAAAAGAGAATTTGTCAAATATTCTAAGAGATTCTCTAACACCCTCAAAGAGTATTTCAAAGAAGGACAGTATGTATTATTTAATTCCATTATTAAATTAATATTGTAATGGCTATTTTCCTTAAATTTTTGGCCTGAAAATAATAGCTTTCAATATAAAAATCAAAAAGACCAATAATATTGTGTTATTGCAAAAATATTGAGGTATTATTTAATTGTTCAATAACATGATTTGCTCAAAACATGCAATGTGGCATTATAGATTCGTGGTCTATAGTAAAAAAAACTTGGTTAGTGAACATTAAATTGAATGCAATAAATTGTAGTTTTATATTAATTGAATCATGCTCATCCTGTGATCCCACATTAATCTACACCCTATCTAATCTAAAACCTCTTGTGATCTGGCATGCCTTTTGATAGTATACAGATGATGTAAATTGTCAGTATTCCGGTTCGATTATAAAATAGATGTCAATAAGTAAAGAGTGAATAAGCTTTCATTCAGTAAGTGCGCTATTTCTATCCAAGAGCGCCACTTACCATCAGGTGGTTTTGTAACTCAGCGCTAACTTATAAAAAAAAACAAAATTCCTGTAAATTGTTATGAAAGCTTGACACAATGCATTTGTGCTCCATCATTTTTTGATCATTGTCTCACAATTTCGATTATCTGACATTGTTCTGCAAAAAGTTTTATGGATTATTATTTACTTGTTTTTATTTTGGTCTTTATATGCTAAGAGAACTTGCTATATAGAATAATAGTGTCAGGTGCTAACATACAATGTTTTTTTCAGAGCCAATGCTGTATTTGTGAGCGCACTTTACTTGATTCATCAAACAAACCAAATTCTTTATACAGTTAAAAGCAAGTCTGAGTGAAAAAATGGCTGAAATTTAAAAGTATTAAAATGAAAATATATTATTATTTCTAAAATTGACTACCAACTTAATTATATACATTCTTCCGATGTTATGTTATTATTAAACGTAAAGCTGGTGCACGAAATTGATTAAAAATATGTTTTAGAGTAAGCAAGTATAATTTTTAACACGTGGATTTATAGTTTATATTAATGGGTAATTATTTATCAGCCGCACTTGGTGACATACATACATAACATATGGAATATCTAGTTTAAGTTCGTTATTAATTGTTAAACTGTCTACTTTCTTTTATTAAAATTTGAAATTGTACATTGTCATTGTTAGAAGATTATTAAATAAAAATTATATTACTAGTTGTTTATTTTGAGTTTAACTTCCTTTGTAGTATATGGAGTAACTTATGTACAATATATCCTTCAATGAATGTTAAGATGAGTAGGAAATGTTAAACAAAATATTACAATGAAAACTGTTATTAAAATGATATTCCTGTAAGAACGTATAGATGGTTACTTTTTTTACATTTTCAATTTGAATTTGACGTAAACGTGTACAGAGATTTGTCTCAAGGAACTGAAACATCTCAGGCATGAATGAATGTCTGTCGACTTACAACAAAGTCGTGGATTTGTGTTTTGACACCTGGAAATTAAAGTTTCGTGTGAACTATCAAGTACACGTTTCCTGTAGTAATAAAGAAATTAAATACCTTTATTCTTTAACGTACGTACAATTTACAACCCAGTAGCGTGTGTGAATACTAGCTAATAAAATAAATACTAATAGTATGTAGTGTATTTACACTATTATTATCACTTGATTTAGTGAGAAAAGATGAAGGAGGGCTTTCATCTAACATATCCCGAACAATATACATTTTTATATTTTAAGGTTACTAATGATATGACTGAAGCTTAACAGGCTTGACAGGCCGGTTGGTCTAGTGGTTAGTGAACCTGACTACTACACCGGAAGTCGTGGGTTCGATCCCACCCAGGTCAAACTTTTCTGTGAACAGGAATGTTTGTTCTGCGTGTCTGGGTGTGTAATATAAATATCTATTTAAAAGTATATATGTATATATATGTTTACCAGTTGTTTGATCACCATAGCACAAGCAAACGCTTAGTTTGGGTTCAGATGGCCTTGTGTGAGTTGTCCAAAGATATTTATCATTTATTTATAATTATTATTAATTGAGTCGAGACGTGATCCATGTAGCAGATGTATCCATGTACGAAATAGTTTATTAGTTTACATACAGATAGGAAAATTTTGAAGACAAGTCTAGATATGTGGCCCTCGTTTCGCTTTGATATAGCTAGGGGCCGAGCGTAGGTGGGATTTTTAATGTATAAAGGTCAAATTCTCAAATAATAATGATGTAAAATTTTAATGTCGATCGCCTGAACAACAAGGGTTGAATTCCGAAACATTACGGCAACTGCTACTGATACCTTACTATTGCTCAACTATAATTTCCAGGCGTCTAATTGACCCATGAATCTTTCACCACTTCCGAATAATTCACCACGCTCCGTAGGTGTGCTGTAAAAAACGACGAATATGATAGATACTATTCGTGGGAAACGCAAGGTGAAGTTTTAGGTTGGGGATTACTGGTGTATTTTAAGTGAAAGAGTTTGGTAAATAAATTTCGTGACTGCATTGACGTGGGTCATGAAGCCTGCGTTGTGATTCGTCTCGTCGTGCCAGGCGGACAATAGCTGGTCGTGCCTCTTGCCCTCGACGCGTCTCAGTTATTCCTGCCCGTGACACTTGACACGGGAATCCACAGTCCACGACCTCACATATTTCCGCGTACACGTTTTTTATTTCATTCAATCTAACTTGTCTATGGTCTCAAGCAGTGATTTTCCGTTGGTTCGTCCTGCTGCGCTTTGCTTTGCTGAGCATAATTTTCTACGTTAAACTGAATTCGGCAGCTTAAGATAAAAAATGGTACCTAATTTATTTCTTATAAACTATTATTTATTTAAGTATTTTTGTATTTATATTTATTTATTTCTTTAAGCAGTACCTACTTTTATATGGTGATAAGTATCTACTTTGTGGATTTCTTTTTTATATAGTTTAGGTAAGAAGGAAGTGATAAACGCACTTGTTACCAAGAAATTGACCTTTACTACAGAAAAACTGTGGGCATGGCAATTTCCGACGAGATCGGTACATGAAGTTCATGCTGTGCTAGAGAAATGTCGGCACTTTAACAGTACACATGAATTACTTCACGTTATCGTCTTATTTGTACATTTAATACAAAAAAAAAATGGAATTCAACCAAGAAGATAACCGTGGAGTAAAATTTTGGTAACCAGTGGAGCCTAATGTTGAAATTTTCTCCAGAACAATTACTTATTAAATTAATTAATGGTACTGTGTGACTTGGCTTATGTTATAAAACGGTGTAATTTTCTTTGACGTACCTAATTCTAGATATTGCAGTAATTCAATGCTACCTACTATAAATATCATTAAACCTTATTATAATATGAATCGCTGGACAATTTGCCGAAGTAGCCTGTCTTAAGAAAATAACAAATTTACAAAGAACTTTGACTTCCGTATGAAGTTAACTTTGCTCGTGCGATAATTGGTTAGTAACATGTGTGCCGCATACATACATACATAGATGTTTGATATCCTGCAAACACGCGTCTATTCATGCAATAGGTCACTTTCTTTCCGGATCAAATACGAACGTTCTTATGACACCAAATCTTAACAATGAGTCAATCATGCGGATCAGTTAAAATATTCATAGCTTTAGAGCGGAGGCGTAATCGATTTTAACTTGGACGCGTCGGTCCTACACCGGCGCCGACTGAGCAGATGAAAGCGGGTGATATGTTCACATTTATGGGACGTACGAATGATTGTACCAACTTACAATGCATTGCCATTTCGCTGTAACGTTACCTATATAACTTACACAATAAACCAAAATTAATTGTCTCCTACAATTTCCCACGTCGTAACATTTGGCATAACAATGTAGAGACGAATGTCGCTTGCGATTGCCACGTCGCCGAGAAGATCGACTTGCCAGGATTAACTTACATAGTAGCATTGTTTGCATTCTGTACTCGATTTGATTCGTGGACGACATGTCTAGGCTTTCTATTAAGATAAAACTTCTAATACTTTCTAATTCAATCTGTTTTGAATTATTAAGCGATATAATGGGCAAGTGATGTATAGAATGGATTGTATTGGTGGTTAAACTATATTTATGTGTGGTGTGGTTTATGTTATGCATGCCACTTGCAACAACGGGAAGCCTAGTCCACGGGTAAATATTACAGTGTGTTTAAAAATATATATACATATGTCTGTGGCTACGACAGAAGTAGGTGTCCCCTTACGGGGTGATTTTTCAATTATCAAAAAATTAAGTATGCAAATCAAATACACGGAACCCTGAAACTGATTTTAGTTTGATTGGTTCGAACTAATTATTGTCTGTCAGGGAGGAACAAAATTAACTTTACTCTCGTACATGGTGTCGCGAAAAACATAGTAGGGTTAACAACATATTGTTTAAGTCCTCTAAAAATGTTCTTAACTTTTAGGTACTTCACCAAAGAGTTACCAGCTTTTGTAATAATAATTTAAACCTATATGACTTGATCTGCCTCCGCTCAAGAATGCCTCATCTTCGGTATAAAAATTTTGAAAATCAGTGAAGTAGTTTTGAGTCCATTCGTCACCAACACAAAAATACAAATCTTTCCTCTATATTATATTAGTATAGATAAATCTCCTTGTTTAATATGAACATGATGCATAAAAAATATGATAAATTCTGGCGGATGGAGACGATCGTTCAACTGAGGTGTATTCTTTGACTTCTATTACTTAAGGATGTGAATTGTTGATTTCAAATAACTCCTTTTTGTTTTTAAGAAATTAGTCTGATGGTCAAACGTAAAGGAACTTACTTTTAGTACTATTGTAATATCTCCAACGTGTGTTAAAAAAACTCTAAGGGTGTGTATTTTTTTTAATTTTCTATTATTATGTTTTTTTTTACGGAAGAATTACATCAAATTCGTTCAACATCTAAAATCTTAGTCTATATATAACTATATAGTTTAGGGTCAATTGTTTATTTTATAAAATACATATTTCCATATGATATAGATATTATTTTAAAAGGTGTTAGACTCTTACGTAAACTTACTTGTGTGTCTAAATATATTTTATTCAAAAGTATTTAACTGTTTACTAGCTGGAATTTTATGCCGCGTTTTAAAACAATTTAATTTATTTTCAACTTTTCAAAACCCTAAAACTAGAGCTGTAGATATATCGTTTCAAGTGAACCATTTGTAACCATTTACGAATTAGCATTACAGAGTACAAAAAGCTAGTTGTGAATGCAACACATTGTGCATGCATGTCTTGGGAGCATCCCGTAATTGTTGCACATCAATCTCCGTTCCTGGTTGCAAAAACAAGGCATTTGTTACTGAGATATTATCATTCGGATAACCGAAAATGTTATCTTGATTTATACCTATACCGACCGTTCCAAGTGTAACATTATACAGATCCATCGATGCATGAAAGTTCAACGACGAATTTTGCTTAATTCAGAACGAACTGACTACATTTTTAACAGCATTTTGAGATGCTAAAACAATATATATGATGCTGTATTATTTAATAAGAGATAAGTTATTCAACCGGTATTTTTCGATACAAAATGCATTTTTATACATTAAGCAAACGAGCAGAAAAAAAATTCTATACAACACCAGACATTTCACCTATTCTGCCGAGAAGATAGTGATAGACCCATTGCCTGAAGCGTAGAAGACAGAAAAAAGAAGGGAAGCAGTTACTTCTGACAAATATTACACTAATGGACACCAGTCGCACCAAATCTACTGCTCAAAGGTGAAAGAAAAATTACCTTTTGATAAATCACATTAGTTTAATGAATCAAGTGCTGAGGTCCCGCCAGTGCTGGGCTACCCTGCTCCTGGAGTACATGGGTTCCTCAACTATCATTACGCTCTCGTCCAGGTCTTGTTTCCCAATCGTATTGTACCTATAACTGTTTATCCAGCAAGTAAATGAAAAGGGAAAATAGAAAACCCGCTTGACTAGCCGATTTGTATTTAATGAACCTGGTTGCTACTGTCTACCTACCTGGCGTGGTTTCAATTCCCACTCAGAATAAACTAATTATTTTTTACTGTGTGTTTGAAATGAAATACATTTATTTCGTCTTAGGAACCACGAGCTCATTCAACGAAAGTCAACATTTTACATTAAAAAGTCAACTATAAAATTAATAACAAAATACATTTAAAAAAATCTATGATAAAGCCTAAAGTCTTTGTGTGTAAAAAATATCTGTATGGATATAGAATTATGTACTTAAAGCATATATGTAGTTGATGTTTATTTATTGTTAAACTTAGTAAATTGTAAAACAATGTACATGTAAAATGTACAAACGCTTTAAAAGAAAACATGAATAAAATAAAAAAAAAGTTTTGAAAGCAGAAGACAAAACCAGAGGTGCTTACTAATAAAATAAAATGGTGCAAACAATACCAAGTTACTCATGAGCTACATATAAGTTTGAGATATAATAATTATGTATATAGGTACTACGGTTTGTGGTTATTTTAATATTTATTGCTGCTACTACCGGGGTATTTTATTTTTTTGGTCCGATAGAATTGCTTCTCGCTATATGCTAAACGCAGCTATAAATCTACCAACAAGAATAATTTCTGATAGAATGTGCTGGTGACTATTTTTTATCCGTGTTTGACGACCACTCTTTTCACAGAGTTAATATTGGCTACTAAGTTTTGGAGACGTCTCTGCGTTGCATCCTTCATCGTTAGTTGGCGCGGCGTTGATGCAGATTAATAAAACTACTTGATAAGCAGTCCTTTACCACAAGTAAGTCCTCTAGCGGTCTCTTAAAAAAGCAGGGATTGTGACTTCGAATGTCAACACTTTCGTTAATTTAAAAACGTGCAGATTTACTAGCAGCCGTGCAATTCAAGAGCTAATAAATGATTTTTTGGTATAGTGTCTAGTGTCCTCCAGGATTTGATGTCCTAGCAATTGCTAATTTGCTAGTGGGCTAATGCGACACTTCGTTGTTGATACTATTGGCTGCGAATGGTATCGTGTTGCCTTCAATATTTAGGATAAAACCTCTAATTGCTTTTAGGCGACTACGACTTACTTTGGACGAGAAATAATTATATATTGATATACAAACCTTAGATATTAATATCATTATACAGGTACATAGAAGTATGATAGTCTAACGATGTGGGCGTCGGTCACTTCAGGTGGTATCAGCTCCCACCCCTGACTTTCAAATTTATGTGCGTATTAAAAGGTAACTTCGGTGAAGAATAAAACCGCGAGAAAACTTGCTTCTACTACTGCTACTGCTTGTTACTGCTACTGCTACTTGCTACGACTACTGAGAGTTCCTCATAAAATTCTCGATGGTGAGTGAAATTGAATCAATCCGCACTTGGCCAGCTTGGTAAACTATGGCTTATTGGAGACTCGACGTCAGTAGAAGGATAGTTAATAGGATAAGAGTTGCAACAGGATTGCGCAAGCGCCATAGCATCACCTGCTAGTGTGCAAGACAGACAGCAGGGAACCTCCCATGCTTCTCTCAACTTTGGTCCTTGTATACAAGTATGTAAGAAGGATCACACTTGTACCATGATTCAACTGACTTCTGAAAAGACTGCCCTTTACAAGTACAATATTAGAATTCTGTTTTGTTTTAGCTTATCAATTGCCGTAATTAAATTATTTACGTCATCGAGCCGTATCGCAATGGCCAAACAAGCCATGTTATGGTAAAATGGCACGAAAGGCATCACTGACGCGTTGCTGATCAACGAGGAATTGAGGAACCTACATAACTACTGCCTCAATGACACAAAAACATACTGTCGGTTCATTTCAGGAACTAACTGAATGGATGGAGAAGCCTACGTTAAATTTCTTCATTAAGTCCCTGGAATGATCTTTTAGGTTATTTCAGATAAATGTATTTAGACAGGATGTCATCACAGCTAAACCTACGTATGCAAGTGTTTCGTCTGAGCTACAAATATGCCTAATTATTCTCATATGTCTAGATTTCCTGTTACAGACGATCGTCTAGAAAAATATTGACAGACATTATTCGACAGTCTGACATATATTTCCCTAAATGTTTTCAGAACTGACAAATTTCCATGTTTCAGGAGACAGATGTGGTCGAAAAGTAGACGGTATAGCAACCCGAGTAATAGATGCGAGATGAAATATTAATGGAGCATCTGCTGGCGACGCGGCTCGCCGCTGTGCGCCGTCGCGGGACGCATATGCAATGCTGTCTACGCATGAGGAGCAGTGCTAGGGCTACCACTCCCGCTCTGGCTTCACCACTGAGCAGTGGCATTCGTGAGTGAGGAAGCCTACCATATTGTCCGCCACGGAAACTTGCAGATAGGTCTCTAGTTGATACAAAAAAATTATAAAAATTAGATTACTTTTAAAGTGAAAAATTTTATTACAGAATTCAAAGTCTTTAATTGTTAATAAAATTTCTCCTTACTACAGATTTTGTTAATAAACTCTGTGCCAAGGACCATTTAAATAACCATTAACGATTCTCTGTGCGGCAATTACACCTTGCCCTAGCTGCTAAATGATCCTTCATACTGGATGTACTGAAATAATGTGATGGACGCGTTTAGACGACCTATACGTTAGGGTTATATTGCAAAAGGTATTAGATACTAATTATTGCATTTAATTGTTTATTTGATGTTATTCATTATCTCGCCGGCGTAGTTTTAGTAAAAGTTAGCCTTTGAGTTAATCAGACTTTAAGCTATCTCGGTGTCAAATTTAATTCAAATCCATTCTGTAGCTTTTACTTGAAAGAATAACAAATATCCATCCAACCAACCATCAAATATTTCATTTACAACATTAGTGAATGACGATTCACTCATCAATTTTTAAATCCTAGTAGCTCATACAAGTTATAAGTGGTACAATTACGATCTGGAATTTTTTACATACAAAATCGGCGAATTAGTATAAAAAAGATTCCAGATCGAATTTGCAGCAAGTATAGTTGTGAAAACTCTCATTGATAAAGGCGAAGTGTCTCCGCGCTTATCGAAGACGGTGATCGAGAGCAGCCCTGACGTACAGACGGACGGCCAAATCAATGATAATTTGACGTACAGTTGTATAATAGGTACGCTGTTTTGACGGATCAAGTGTCTGTTTGTTGAATCACAATTTATTACCAACAGGACAAAGGTGATCATTTATCGAAAATATTTCAAGTATATATTTTAGTTTTACACGAGTATTATTGAGGGGAGGAAGGCGTGGAGAGGAGGGAGCTTACGTGTGGGTTAGGTTCGTCGGGACCTTATATTATAATTTAATGCGATTGTAGTAAGTAGGGTATTTGAAAACCATGAAGTGATAACAATAATGATTCATTGTCAAAAACTGTTGAACAGTTAGTTACCCATCATGCATCAGGCATGCAATATAAAATAAAATATGTACCCTACTAATATTGTAAATGCGAAATTGTGAGGATGGATAGATGTTTGTTACTTCTTCACGCAAAAACTACTGGCCGGAATCGAGCGCAACATGGCACAAAGTTAGATTGTAGTCCAGAATAATATATATATAGGCTGCTTTTAATCAATATATCACGCGGGCGAAGCAGCTGAACACATGTACATATATTAAAGTGATAATGGGGCTATGAACTAATTGATGGCCACGGCCCATGGGTCTCCCCTAAAACCAGGAGGTTTAATGCTTCCTGTAAAATTTTCGCCAAAACTACCGGCCATCGACATTAATTATACCAGGATGAGATGTTACTAACGCGTTGCCTGCTCCGAAGAACGTCATAGACGCATACGCGGGGATGTGAAAGAAACAAAGGAGGCGATACATTGCTAAAGTAACCGGAATAAGTGACGACCGCAACTGACCCCAGTGACATCAACAACACACCACTTCAGAACGGGTGACAGAGAAGAATGGCGAAGAAGAGGATAAGGGCAGGAAGGAAAAAAGGAGAACTGGCTCTCTAGCCCCCAGCCGGAACAAGACGAATCGTTTGGCGGCTGCATCAAGCAAGAGAGTGGTTAAAAGCCAGACGGGCTTCACAAAAAGATTATAATTCTTCTGCGATACCACAGAGCACACTTCTGTAAACCTTTTACAACAGTCTGGTGGGTCAGCATGGGATAGGGGTTTGTGTTCTAAGCCGCCACAATAAGAGTTCAAAAAAGATAAGAGGCCTCAATAGAGCCAAGGAATACTTCATGCCTAAGATTAGATTGTTTTTTATAAGGCACAAGTAAGACCACTTCATGAAGTACCTACCGACTACTCCCCTCTTCGAGCTGCAGCCCCGGCTTGCCAAGTGAACTTATTCAATTTCATATAGCGGCGAGCAATCAGCTTTGCTTGCTTAGCGAAGGTCCCGCGTTAGCGTGGAATAGTATCGATACATCTGAGATGAGGTCTGTGTAATAGGGAATATTCTGAAAGTATTCTGCTAAAGGTTCCATCACCGCCATCGGACATCTGGCATTCGTCAACAATTTAAACAATTACTACATCGGTGTTCCCACAGTGCCGTGACATAGGGATCTTCAAAAATCGGATCCATCGCTTCTTTCCTGGCCGGCAGTTCGGTGTTGCAAAGGTAAGACATCTGAACATCCTGATATAGTACTTACACTTTGACAAATAAATGGATTTGATTCTATAAGTGGTGATGAACACTTATCGTCAGATGACCCATCTGTCCATACCTCGGTTTAAGGCATAATAAAAGAAAGCCTATACCTAAAGTAAAATAAAATTAAGTACAAAATACATCTGGCCAGTTCTAATCATCTTTTGGATTGTAAAATTGAATAGGCAATACGTATCCAAATTGATTCTTCTTATGTGCAAACAAGAAAAATACAATGCTAAATAAATCTAGATTTAGCGGTGAATAACAATTTAGAATGTTTATTCTCCTTGAAAGATTGTCCAGATGCTACCGAATCCATTTGCTATTCAACGACTGTCGAGTTAAACTACACGTGTACTGTTACTTCCTACGCCAGTTCCGTATAACCCTAAAACAGTTGAGCTCTGAGTGGAGAGTGTGGACAAATATTGCGGAATCAATTCCCACAGGGTGCAGGGTCACTGGTGTGACAGTGGCTGCATCTGTTCCCTGTCGTGGGAGTGTATCGCATCAACAATAACAAATCAACGAGGACGGGCAGGTTAACTCACCCCTCTGGAAGCTGTGGGAACTTTTCGCCTCTATTAATAATATTAATTCGCCAAATCCCCCTCTGCGTGCGGACATGGGGCGAGCGTCGCCTACTCATTGCACAATACACTACGCCATAAGTCGACAACCTTTTGTTATAAGAGGGCCACGAATGTTATAAGTTGTTGTTTATGTCCATGAGCGGCGGTGACCTCATACCATCAGGTGACCCGTTTGCTTATCAAAAATGAAAGATATTCATGCGGGACTCATTTCGTGTGTCATAATCGGGAGGATCATAACAAAGTTGCGACATGGGTTCTGTGTGGTCCACATCGCAATGGCATACGGGCCAAATGCGGTCTGCGGGTCAGGGTTGCCGACCCCTGCACTAAACCTACTCGCTACCCTCACTGGTACTTGACGCTATTCAGATTTAATTGTTTGAAATTACAGTGTATGTTGTTAAATTGTTGTGTGGAGCTGGTATAATGTACAGTTAATGGTATTGAAATTTCAAATTATTTAGTTGATAATTGTTTGTATGGGAAGCTGTGATAGTTTAGTTAAGAATTCTATTCAGGATTCAAATCCCAGGGCCCGCATTTGATTTTCGGACACTTTTCGGAGTTATTTGCGTTTTAAGCATTTAAATTTCACTCGCTATAACGGTGAAGGAAAACATCGTGAGGAAACCTGCATGCCGGGGAGTCTCCAAAACTCAAAGGTGCGTGAAGTCTGCCAATCCGTACTTGGCCAGCGTGGTGGACTGTGGCCTTATCCTTCTCATTCAGAGAAGAGACCCGTGCTCAATAGTGCCGTGATGGGTTGTGAGTAGAAGAAGAACCTACTGAAAGGACAAGCGAAATCTATAGAGAGAACATACACCTTGATTTCTCAACAAAACACAAAACATATTTTTCTGTTATAAATTCCTTTTAATGGAGCTACTAGAAAACGATTAATTTTAAATAACTACTATCCATTTTTATAAGTTTCGAAGTTCCATTTTAAAACTATTCTCACAATAGTTAGTAGCTATTAAATAAATAATTCGAAATAATATTTTTTTATGATTCGTCGAAACCCGTAAGGATTCCTTAAGCTTGAAAATTGATACAAAACAAAAATAAGGATACAAAATAAGTAGGTTACAATGGAAATTTCAAGACGCAGGATATTTGTTTAGTTTTCCTGTACGTTATGTTTATTAACATAGACTATTAATGCAACACGGACTGACTTACATGCTAGTATAGATTAATGTGAATAAAATTTAAACAAAAAACAAAAAAAACTGTTTTATTACTTTTATCACATCGAGTACTCGCCAGCAGATGAAATGAACAGTCAAAAACAATCTAATGAGCCCAAACTCGATAGGTTTTCTTTTGGCTATTCGAGTCTTGTTCGAGGCTCTCAGTATTCTATAGGATACACTTTGCAGATTGTGTGCTGGAATAACTTGAGTTATATCCCCGTTCCACCATCGAGCAAGTCGACGAACGGCGAGCATTCATTCTTTCGTTGTAAACACACCGCCGGTACGTACTTCACGTTTCGCCTCGTCCTTCATTATCCGTGCTGCGCCGGAATGGAATAAGTTGCCCGCGTCGGTATTTCCGTTCGATTATAATGTAACTGTCTTCAAGTCAAGAGTAGATAGGCTTTTACTAAGTTAGTGCGTTTCACCATCAAAGACTACGTTACCACTTACCATCAGGTGGTTTCGTAGTCAAGCGTTTAATATAAAAAGAACTTAATATAAAAAAAAATGTATTATATATAATATAGTATAGTATAAATTAGTATCGTTAGATAGCAATGGTTAAACCATCTTGATGAATGATCGATATCATTTTGGTACCAAAACCTTTTTCAGAGAATTCTGAACAAAGTTGCTAAAGACATCAGTTTTCTATCTTCTACCATTTCAGATTCTAAAAAAGACGAACAAACATTGGTTTTTATATATATAAATAAATGCATAGGAGGATATAATGACTCATACGAGTCATATCTTGCTTTGCAAGGTAACGTGTTGTTTAGTCAGTCGAGACGAGACGCAACTCGCCCCTTGTTCATTAATTTTAATGATGTTTAATTTATCTAACTTTAATAAGTTAGTCCTCATTATTCTATTATCAGGTATGTGTTTTTACAAGTTTTTATTTAACTTGCAGTGCATGTTTGTATATTCGTATGTTAGTATATTTGTAAGTGTTCGTGTCAAATCTTGCAACCTTAATTAGACCCACTTCTCACACCACGGAGCTGAACACAAGTTACGTTCAATTTGGCTCCGGACAAAGGAACTCTTCAACTGTTAAAAATACAGTTATAAAATTTTGTGTATTTCTGTCTATTACTATAAGTTTATTTGTTCATTTTTAATGAACCTAGTTCTCAATACTTTTATATTTTGGTATAAAGTTTTCTAAACGATTTTAATTGTACTTCGTGATCTACATTGTCCAATACCGTAATTGTGAACAAGGGAGTTAAAATCGATTAAAAACATTATTTATAATACTACTTGTAGTTTTTTTATTGAAGTAAGATCTAACAACTCGCAGAAGTTATAAGTTTAACATAAAATCTTTGTAAACCTTTTCGTTAAAATTTTTAGTCTAGACGTGAAACTAGTAGAAACTTTTACGGAAGAACCAGTTAGAAGAAAAATGTAGTTATTGTGTTTTCCTGCGGGACAAAACCATCCTAGGATAAAACCCATCCTATAACCATTCTTAGGTCTTAAACTATAATTATGCCGGATTCCATAAATCTGTCCAGTGGTTTTTGCGTGTAGCTCGAATAACAGACTAACAATAAAATGAAAAAAAAGTTTTTGCCTCTATATCAATAACTAACGACAGGGGGCAGTAATTGGATTCCTAAGTACTAAAAATAAATAATCACTTGTTGCAGTGGTTGGTTGTGGATTGGATATAATGTGATGTGTGTGTGTTTATGTGTTTATGGTATGTGTGAATGCCTGCGATATGTGTGATCACAAAGCGTTTATTATATCTTTACAATACAGTGTGTACGAGAGGAAATACTGAAGAAAATGGAAACTCGACATTTATTGTTGTAAGTAAACTTTAAAATTATATGTATACCTTTACTACCTACTAACATTATAAATTCGATTTTGTAGGAGGGATATTTGATATTATTTCACGCGAAAACTACTGAACCGATTTGGATGGAATTTGTCACAGTGATAGATTATAGTCTGGAATAACACATAGGCTACTTTAAATCTACATACCTAGCACGCGAGCAAAGCCGCAGACGGAAACTAGTGTCTTTTGAAAGTGCACTTGGAAAGGTTCTTCAAAATTCATCCTTTAAAAGAGCTACACCGATCTTTTAATATCATAACAAGGGGCCACTTATACAATATATTTAAAAACATATCGTCGTGCGGCTTCACCCGCGGTACGTACGTTAATATAAAGTGTATATGTTATTCCAGATTACACTCTATCTCTGTGCTTAATTTTGATTCAGATTAGTTTAGTGGTTTTTGCGTGGAGGAGTAACAAACATTTGTCCATTTATCCATCCATCCAAACTTTTGTATTTATAATATTTGTAAGACTATCTTCTACCAGCGACTACGTGCGCGTAGTATAATCACCTCACGCTCTTGCTCCCCATAGTCAATACAACATCTAGTGCATGAATACAAAGTTCCACATAGTTTCACCCCCTATTTCAACCCATTCAGGTATTTTTTTGCAGCAAAAAGTAGACAATATTTTTTCTCAAGTTCTATTCTACCTCTGTACAAAGTTTTATTAAAATCCGTTTAGTAATTTAGGCGTGAAAGGGTAACTTACAGACAGAGCCTCAAATTAGTACAAATCTTATTTTGTTCTCAGAGGTCTTTTAATGATGTACCTCTCGAAGACTATGGACCAGACCCCTGCAACCCAAGGAAAATTGAAATGCCTGACTTCCACGCCCCTGGACGTCGGATCAGCGAAGTCAGTAAGTTATTTTGTCTTTCAAAAAAGTAATAGGTTTCAACTATAATTCTAACAATAATTATATAATTAAATAGTTATAATTAACTATACTCGGTGTATTCGGTCAGGAATTTTTACGATACAAAGTTGACAATTTCTTTTTCAAGTTATATTCAATTTTATGTCAACTATATTCGGTTACCGATATAGTTACCGCCCGCGGCATCGTACGCTAAAAAAATGCAGAAGTTGTGTGTCATTCCGGGCTATCTCCGTGCCAAATTTCATTATTATACGTCCAGCAGTTTGTTAGCGAAGGAGGATTACTCCTTGTTCTACATCCAGGTTGGATTTATCCATCCAACCTTACAAATTCCGATGGCACAAAGTTGCAATGATGATGAAAGATGTAATAATAAATTATTTTTTTACAGAATGCTTCGAGTACGTTTGGCAAGCAAAGCTAGGTTTTCAAGAACTAAAACGTAATACTCATTGTAAGTAAATTTCTCTTAATCTTTCATGTGATTTCACTTTGATTTATCCTCAAGAATATTAAACCTCTATTCAAAACATAAGCGACCTAATTATTTGAAGAAGTTTGAATAATTAATTATTAACAAATAATCTTCTCATTATTTAAAAAAACCGACTTCAAATCCATCGGACAAGTTCGGACAAAAAAGAAAAACAAAAATATTAAAAGGAAGAATATTTCTAATTTCTAAACTGCGCCTCAGATGTGGCTTAAAACAAAATGGGAACTAGTAAGCATCAGTTTGGGATTTAAAAAAATTCCATATCGGTACACGAAAAAATAAATAATACACACGAAATTAGTACATCGTTTTTAAAGTTAAAAAAACGCTCCTGGACGGGTTTATTAACATTAAGCAGACATTCAAGAAGACTTGTATTTTCACCTTAGCAAAGTACAAGCTAATGCTTAGTTTCGTAACAGATGGCACTGTCTGAAATGTACCCATATATTTATTTATTTATATTAACATGGATTTTCTTTTTAATATTAAGAAAGAAAGAAAGAAGTAAATATTTATTTCGACGCTTAGATGGGTACAAAAAAAAAACTTAATTATCTAGAGAAAAGAATTAGCGTCGATAAAGTCCACACTCAGATCAAACGTTATGGTCCACCTTTGACCCACGACTCCTGGTATCAGTGTGGACCCAAATCATATTATACTATAGACTCAAAGTAAGATTTGAAATTTGAAATGAATTTTTATTTGAAGTTGATTTTTACAAACAATCTTCGAAAGTCAAACTAGGCCATCGCTTCAACAAATCCCTACAGTGAGTGGCCTTGGAAGAAGAAGCGGCGAGAAACTCCCAAGATATTTTAATCCAATTTATAATGTGTGTGTTTTCTGCAGGTGACTTCATTCATGGGAAGGATCCTGTTTTAGGAGGAACAAAGGCGCATTTAGGAAATTATTCGCATGTGGTACGCATTTTTATAATACATCATCACTGCAACCCATAACTGTCCCACTATTGGGCTCGAGTCTCCTCTCACAATGTGACGCGTATAGTCTAGCACGCTGGCCAATTGCAGATTGGTGGACTTCACACACCTTTATAAACTTTACAGAGAACTCTCGAGGGTGCAGATTTCCTCACGAGGATTGTCTTCACCATACGTCATACCAAATCTTATTTTATCCTTTTAAATATAAATGTCCTGAGGAGATTCTTTCGTCTTTAGCACGTCCACTACTGAGAACCGTAGAGTATACTCCATCGCACTGCTACAATGCGGATTGGTGGAGGTGTTATTACAACTGGGACCGCTGTGACCTTCCATGCATCGAAGGGCACGTCTTTACGAACGCACGGAAGCCTTCATGAAATTTAGCCGCGGCGCCGGCTACTGTTGCTTATATGTATGTTTCGATCAACTACATATAATCGAATCAAGCTGCCGGCTATGTATGCTCATAAAAAAGTAGAATTAACATTTCAGGGTGCATTAGGCTGGAAGTCAACGAACGGAACATGGGTTTTTAAATGTGGATCTTCTCTGATCAGTGAGAAATTTGCACTGACTGCAGCCCACTGCTCCATGCTTACGAAGAAAGAGATTGACGTTGCTGAATTGGAACCAAGAATTGTGAGAATTGGTACAACAACATTAAGGAATGTAAGTTGAGATTACATTTTTAGCATCAACACATACACACACACACACACACGACTAAAGAGGCCTAGAACATAATACAGCATCCTGCTAGTTAGTGGCCAATCCAAGTATTAGAATTTTTTATGCCACCCGAAGACGATTGCTGCCTAATGATAACAAACGGACCTGACAACTTTATGTACCCTCCGAAGCACCCAAGTTACAAGATACCTCAAATGTTTAATTATGATATCATTGGTGACATGTATGTATTTGCCTCTGCCCAGAGCCCAATTTTGCATAATGTTAAATTATGCCATGACTTTTCTTATGTTCCAGGGGTATCTCATCTCAGAAGCAATTAATCTTAACATAAAGCGAATGATAGTCCATCCTAATTATCACTCTCCCAGTGTCTACTTCGACGTCGCCCTTATAGAATTTGAAGAAGAATATAAATTTCAATTTCTTACACATCCAGGGTGCCTGCAGTCGACCGCTGATGTTCCAGAAAGGGCTTATATTGCTGGATGGGGTGTATTCCATTTAAGTAATAATTTTAATTCTTTAAGATTTGGCCCTAAACCAAGTAATGGGCCATTACTGAACACGTCTCTGTCCTCTTACTGAGGAGGCCTAGAGCATTCACCACGCTGCTCTTATGTGATTTGATAAAAGGGTTAGTGGCCAACGTGAGTGTCAGAAGTTTTTATGCCATCGGAAGGCATCCGTTATAGCTTAACGTTTGCCGTCTAAGGATATCAACTAGGACCAATGGCTTTACGTGCCGCAGAAGAAGCACTCGTGAAATCTGTACTGTGGTCACCCGTCTTCCTACCGATCGTGCACGCTGCTGCTTAGCTTTTTCGACCGCATTGAAACAAGCCACTGATTTCGCGAAAAAAACGATGTTCTACTCAAATTCTACCCCGTTCAAGTTCACCAAGTTTTTTACTTTACTCAATCAATCTCTTCTAACAACAAGCAATTGTAACAGGTTCTTCCAAAACATCACAATAATTTTAATATTTCTAGATGATCGCAAAACTTCACCAGACCTATTAGTAGCTGAAGTGAGCACAGTGGAGTCAGATTATTGTGATTACTTGCTCCGCCCCAAACTTAATAGGAATTTTGAAGGCGTAGCTGATCATCAAGTTTGTGCTGGTAACCTCACTGGAGGCGTAGACACTTGCCAGGTAAGAGCTAATGCATTAGTCAGGAAGACATACATTTCAGCCATATTAGTTTATCTTGGTTACTGATGACCAAGGATGTTTATGCGGAAAGGGAAAACGGCAAATCCTATGCATGCGAAAGTTTGTGTGGGTGGATGGATTTTTGGTGCTCCTTTACGCCAAAAGTAGATGAAATTTGGCACATATCCAGGAAATATACATACTCGTATGATAGATTTTATCCTGATTGTAGTATCCTCCGAGATGATATGCACGTTTATATATGAATGTTTGTGTTTTCTTCAACGTGCTAACCGTTAATAAAGCTTTAACTAATTCTAGCCGACGACAGAAACTAGCGTTGCATCATAATGCGTGTGTGTTAAAATACCACAACTGAATGTATTAGATACATTAGTTGTATCGACATTTATTTGTGCTCCTACTAGCTAATTTGTAGTCATAGGTCACTTGCCAAGTCATAGGATCAAATTGGATGAGTTTTATTTATGCACAAATGGACAAATTATGAAATCAGGAACATTAAAAATGTCACCAATTTATTGTAGGAAAACGAAGTGATAGAACTTAAAAATTGCGGACACGATAAGAAAAGACAGAAAGTAGTACATCGTTGAAAGAAACCTGGGTTTATAAACGACCCGGCTCCTCTTAAGTAGTAAACCTGCATGTGAGGGATTTGAACATCAATATTTCTCGGGCTACTGTGTTACTGTAGTACGGTTATTTGAAGTGTTTTATTCGGTGGTAGGCTTTGTGGAAGAATTATTCGCGTTTTGTAAAGCCCGTCTGGCTGACTCCCACGTCAGTGAAACCTCAGTCTGGTGCTGTTAATATCCATGGGAGTCGATGACCACTTACCATCAGGTCACTCGTTAGCGCGCTTATCATATAAGTAAAAAACTGTTACTAGTTGCCAACCTAGGTTAATTGATCCAAAGTATTTGCAAAAGTCATAATTCTATTTTCAGGGCGATTCTGGCGGACCTTTATCGTACTTCATTACCTCCAAATCTTACGAATGGGCCGTGCATAGAATCATCGGTGTGACGTCATTTGGCTACGGCTGTGGTCGGGCCAACTCTCCTGGAGTCTATACCAGAGTGTCTAGCTTCATCGACTGGATCGAGAGCATCGTGTGGCCATCCAACGTTTAGTTGCAATATTTTGATCATATTAAAAATTAATGATATGAAACAATTTAGAAAAAGTATTTAAAAATCGAAAAACCCTAAAATGATTTGTACGTTTTTAAAAAAACCCAACGGACAAGTGAAAACAAATCGCAACAAATAAATGGCAAAACGTTTTGCAACGAAATTGTTACTTGAAGTTTAACGAGTAGGTATTAAATTCGGTTCGTCGTCGATTCGTTTTGGCACTTGTCGGTTGCGATTCGTTTTTCTCCTTATTCGGTACGATTTGTCTATTGCAGTTTTAATTTTATTGTGGCCAAGCACATATATCGATTATTAGTACTAAGTAGTTTCATTTACTTAAGTATCCTTGAAGGAAAATAAGGAAAATAACGTGCGTACAATATTCTTGATGACGTACTTGAATATAGCAGTAGGAGCTGGCTATTGTCTTCTACTAATGATATGTCGTAAGTAATTATATCAAAGTAAATAAATTGTATTTTTATTCAATTGAATTTTATCCTTACAAATATTATAAATGCGAAACTATTGTTTGTTCGTCGTCTGTATATTATTGTTTAACGCGAAAACTACTGAACCAATTTTGATGAAACTTCGTGCTGAAGAAGAATAGAGCTTAAGGAAAAATATAAAATACTATTTTATGCGAAAAAAGGGTTGGCGGGATTGAAATAGGGGATAAAATTTGGAATGTATGAAAATTGTTCTTTGTCTAAGACAACAAAATCATAACTCTTTGTATTCATGCACTGATATCGTGTTGAGTGTGAAGGGTGGGAGGTGGCGGTGAAGTAAGCGGGGTTGTTGGCGTTGAAAAACAGATGGCACTGCTTCTACATTTACAGATTGTATTTAAAATACCGTATATAGTAACTTGTGATATACAACAAAACAACCTACAAATATTATACAGTTTTATATTGAAACATGCTGTATTTTAAAATATTTAAAAACACAAGCTTTAATTCCAGAGCCCTAGCCTAGACCTAGGAATGGAAAAATGTGTAATTAAATTTTAAACAAATGAGCTTATCAACTTTACGCATTGTTAGTTTGACGTTTATGTTGACGTTCGATATTACGACAGATAACACTAACAATACTACGCAAGAAACTTGACACGGTTTTTAATCAAAGGTCAAAAATTGAGAAGGTTCAACTGTATTTCTTTGATATGTAACTTATTTCTTCCTATTGTACGGATGTACTGATTTTTCTGATTATTCTTTTATCCAAAAGCTGGTACATCTTTGTCTTATCCAACATAAATTTGAACGGCATTAAAGAAGTAGTTTTTTAAGTTATCCCTAATAATACATTATTTAGCTACGAGTGCGTTGATGATATTCTCATCTTATTAAATATCTACGTCATTTAGAGTTTTTAAATGACAAAACAAAATATTGCTGAATAGATTCGATTTACTGATGCTTCGTCTAGGTAAATAGAGTTGGGTTTGTCTGGCTTCACTGCATTGCGTTCTTTACCAGTGAGTTGTTTTATTTCTGAGGTGTCTTCTATTTCTTCTCTAGTTATGGGTTGAAATAAAAATATCGATACACAGAAATTACCCTCACTTTGTTTTAGAAGAACCAGTTACCAAAAAATTGTATTGTGATCTAACTGTAACTGCAACAGGTAGATATAAGGTGTCGAGGATTTATTTATAGATATTGATGTCCTCTATAAAACTGTTATAAATCATTTTACTCTATTTTCAATACCGTAAATAACTGGGTGTCTTTGATGCAAATGCGTCTGTGACCAACAATAAATTTTATCTGCTCATTTTTTGGCTGTTTTGATAAATGTTTTCAACACATTAAATTCGTCTATGAGAAATGTAACTTACCAAGAATAAGTCACTATGTTTTAGTCGCAAATATTCTGACGAATCCTTCGATGCACGAAATACTGGGAGAAAATTACAATTATTATCTACATATAATTATTACAATTATAACCCTTGGTGAAGGGTTGGCTGGCAGAAAATGCTACCAGGCATCAAGTCCGCTCGTTGTAAACATTTACAATAAAGGATAAAAATATAAAAATAAAATAAATAAATAATTATTGACGTTAGACCGGCGCGTTGTTTCGATTATAAGCGATCGAAAAGCTAAGCAAGTGTGAGGGTGGTCAGCAGGAGGATAGGAGACCACTAGCGGCAAAAATGTCATTAGCGCTTCCTTGCTTTGGAGGGCACGTGAAGCTGTTGATCCCGGTTATATGTATACAGGGTTTGTTTGCGTGTGTGCGAGCTACGCCTTGCGACAGTCTCCTGATTAAACCAGTGCTTAAATAGCTCCCGTGTTTGATGGTCGTTACCCTGCTCCAGTACACACTAAATACAGTACATTATAGTATAGTTATAGATAGTAATCGTTAAGTAATATCGGACGCCTTAGGGGGCCTTAAAAAAATTTTCGACACTTGGGTTGTCCAATAATGGGGAGATCCGTGCTTAGTATGACCTTCAAAGAGTTGTTACCAGCCATAATTAAATATGATTATAAACAAGTTCTTAGGTATTATCGCTGGCTTCGGTGAAAGAAGACATTGTTGGGAAGCCTCTTAAGAGTTCCCAATAAAGTTGAAAGTGTGCGAAGTCTACCAATCGGCACTTGACCAGCGAACTACGGCCTGTGCCCATCATATTGGTAGAGGAGACCAGGGCTCAGTAGCGAGTCAGATGTTTGTATTGGTACCTGGTCATTAAATAAAATTTGGTTCAGAAACTAATAATGTCTTGAAATAATACATACGCTACTTACAATCCACACATTAGGCGGCGAAGCTAGTTATAGCAAGAGATTAAAAGTTTTATTTACTTACCTGCGTTAAGTGTAGCTATATTGAAAAATATTTTAAATGAACTCAAGAGTTTCTATGTTTTGATCATACATGTAAAATTTAGAATGATAATTCAAACGGTTATTTTGATCACTACTAATGTTAGTAACACGAGTGACCTTCTAAGGAGTCTTAACGCAGTAGTAGAAACCTGTTTTGCGCTCCTTAAAAAGCTGTTTAGAATTCCGCAGCTAAGGATAAAATCCCACGCAAAATTCTATTAATAACAGGACAAGAAATATATTTGTAAATAGTCTAACTTAAAAACCACTCGTCAGATGTCGCCTAGTTTGATTAAACTACTAGACAAGTAAAATGCCTTTCGAATAAAAACAGAATCATCAAAATTGGTACACTCGACAAAAAGTTATTAGGTAAAGAACAACAAGAAAAATATGAATAGATAGAATAACTCCAAAACTGCTCATCAGATGTCGCTCGAAATTAAATGGGATCACATGACAAGCTTCAGCCTTAATTCGAAAAAGAATTATCAAAAGCTATTATTTAATATCCTAGCTAATACAAGTCATGCTCGTCAGATATCTAGTGAAAAAAAGCAACCAATAATCAAAGTTGCCTAAATTGTTTGTGTTCGAAACTAGATGGCACTACTCCATTACCAACAAAGATTATATAGTTAAACATAGGTTGAAGTAGGAGAAAAAAAACCAACAATTTAATGATTATTACAAATGTATAATATATATTTCTTTAATTATTTACATGGCACTTTTAATTGGTGTTTTATATGGATGATTTTACTGCGCGCAAATTTCTCGAAGAAGTTAAGCGCAGTTTTGTTATTGAAATGAAAATATAGCGAAAATGTGTGACTAGAACAGAAAAAATTTAAAAATACTACTAGATAATTCTGGAAAGTACAGGAAAGAAAAAGTGTAAGCAATCTTGCTTGAACAACAAATGTTTACAGAATAAATATATTTGACTTTGACTTTGAAATTGGAACGTTTATTCGAAATTAGGGCTATATAAGGCGGTCCGATGCGGCGTAGCGGTGATAGCGTATTGGTTAAGATTTCGGCCTCCTACTCGAATGCCACTTCTGACTTTTCGGAGTTATGTGCGTTTTAAGCATTTAAATGTCACTCGCTATAACGTTGAAGGAAAACATCGTGAGGAAACCTGCATGCCGGGCAGTTTGTGAATCTCAAAGATGTGTGAAGTCTGGAAAGCTGAAAAGCTGGCTAAGGCCGGTAACTACAGAATCTGTGTAGTGTCATTTGCCTCAGTGGTTTCTTTTGAATTTTTTAAAATAAAGAGACCATCTACTCAAACCGGTCTTACTCTTATCCTCTGCCATAAAATTATAATAATTGTGGATACCTGTTAGAGTTTAAAACTCTAACCCGTTAGAGTTATAAATATTATAAAATTTAGTCTAGTGTATGTTTGTTTCGTTAAAAGTATTCGTATCATTTTGTAAATGTCCCCATACGACACTTTCAATCCAGGGTACAAAACTGGAGACTCTTGTGTAGATTCCGGGATGGTTCCTTTTTGCGCATTTGATGCCAAATGACGTTACACCTAGCACCATGTATATAGACTTCTCGGTATCACCTTCCATCTTCACCTGGATTGGTCCTCCGGAGTCACCCTGGAATGTTACCATATCTGCTGTAACGCAAAATACGTAGAAACTAATTCTATTGTTATTAAGCCAATGTTTACGAGGATGGATGGATAGGATTGTCAGGTCTGTTGGTCTAGGGGTTCGATTCCCATCCAGGGTGTTCATTCCCTGGATGTGATCTATTTATGTGTTCAATTTCCATCTTAATCCGCTTAACCGATAGCGCGTAAAGGAATCACAAAAATCCAAACTTAGAAACAGTCCCAAGGAACCTACAATCGGGATAAAATCTATCCTACTCGTATGCTCATTTCCTGGATGTGGTATATCTTTGTATCAATTTTTATTTAAGTCCGTGTATATGTTATCGCGTGTAGGAAATACCCAAATATCCAAACTTTTTCACAAACTTTCCCACTATTAATATTGGTAGGAATCTATATAAAATATGTTTATATTATTTTAAATTATTTTTATATTTTATTACTTTTGTCTAGTGTCGTTAATGCCCATGAGTGGCGGTGACCCTTTACCAGCAGGTAATCTCTCTGCTCTTTGCCTGCTTGTAGAATAAAAAAAGAGTAAGAAGAAGGATGAATAGATGAGTATAAAAATGCAGGGTAGTTAGAAATGTGTCCATCTATCCGCACTGTTCACCAATCCGCACTGTTCACCAATCCGCACTGTCCACCAATCCGCACTTGGCCAGCGTGGTGGTTCAAGACCTGGACCACACACATTGTGAGAGGAGATCGGAGGCCAGTAGTTGGACAGTTAGGGACTGGAATGATGATGAAGTTCAAAATGTCTTACTTGGCATGCATCAATTCCTCCTGTCAAGTTTCCGGCACAAATCTGGTTGTCAGCAAAGCCTTGCCAATGTCTGTTGCGTCTTCTGTACAAAAGACTGTCGCAAAGATCTGAGTTTAGGATATCCACATAAGCCACTTGCAGCATGTCTGCGAGATGACCTGGTGGAATTAATCGAAGTCGAATAAAAATCGAACTGACTCGGTCTATGCAGTGGCAGCTTAATGATTGGATCCAGTATGAAAGTATATATATGAAATACAATCCAATAAAGAAACTTCTCTTTTGAAATGGACTTAAAACAGCAAGTTCTCAATTTGTGTACATTGTACATAAAAAAATATATATATTATATATATACACATATAGATATATATGTTATGAATATATATATATATGTTTTTAATATTCATGTTGCATTGTGCAGTAGTATTGAAATACTACCAGAATTTGTAAAAAAAAATGCATAAACAATTGGAAAAATCGAGAAAAAAGCGACGAAAAATTCCAACGCCATAAGCACCAGAATCGTGTTAGGAATCCATATTTTTTTATTTGGTACGCTGTCATTTACACCCTGTATATATATATATATATATATTTAGAACTTGTCACTGAATGTACCGATTTTAATGATTTATTTTTAAATCGAAAGCTAATACTTGTCCTGCCGTTCAATGTAATTTTTAGCGCCATCTGATGAGTACTGTTTGAGGTACTAGGTTATTTATTATTTTTCTTTATGTTCATCATTTACTTTTTATTGACGTTAACTGATTTTGATGAATCTTTATTTATTCAAAAACTTCTATTGTATTGTTCCATGTAATTATAAGTGACTCCGGGCGTGTTGTTTATAGTTATTACAAATAATGCGTGTAATATGTCGCCTACGACTATGTCGCGTTTTTTAAACTATTAAAAATATCGGAGATCGTTATATCAGAGATTAAAAACGAGGTGTTACCTTTCTCAGTATACCCCCAGCCAGTCACAGCTACCTTAGTGCCAACCGATCTGTTTGGATTGTTCCACAAGCATGCCGGCATGATGTTTAAGTCCAGTTTTACATTATTCTCCAACTCCAATAATGCAATATCATAATATCTCTTAGGAGGGGCGTAATCAGGATGCACTATGAACCTTTTGATTCTGACATCTGTTGGATCACCATTGACATTAAACTGAAAGACGAAATGTAATGAGCAACAGGTCAATGTAATGTTCATCTTCTCTTCAACGCTAGACAAGTTCCGCGATGCGGCGACTAGAGCGAATCCTTTTGGAGTTAGGAGAAGTCTAGGTCCAATATTGGACGTGTAAGGGCTGATGGATGGATCTTATATTATATCTTATTTTCATGCCAGCCTGAGATTGTATTTTAAGCTACCCTAATACGGCGTAGAATACAAACCCATATCTGATGCTGGATAAGTTTCACAAGCCATATTTACCTTATCATCTTCAATATTCTCCACCCCAAACCTGACTATCTTCGGTCTGGGATCAGCCAAGTCAGGGTCAGTTCGTAATGGTACTTTGGTGCAATGAGCAGCAGTTAAAACAAAGTTTTCGCTTATGAGGGTACTTCCACATTTGAAGATCCAGGGTTTGTCGGAATTTTTTGATGCCCAACCAACGGCTCCCTAGAATAATATACATATATGATAAGCGTTTGTATACAAAATAGGCTAGAACTCATAATAGGGAGTATTAGTAAAGGTACGGAATTAGGTGAAAGAAACCTGGCAGCACTACCTGGCTGAACTGATTTTTAAAATAAAACAAGTGCCTTTTGGCACCTTAAGTATGATTCATCGGGAACACTTAATGTTCGAAATGATTTCACTTAGCTATGATATTTTCATACTGTTTTTCGTATTTGGGGTGGTCAGGCTTTAAAACAACGTCAACTACTTATGAACACTAAGGCGTACAGTCAATAAAGTGATTCAGAATCGACCTGTTGAGCGCCATCTATTATCGGCCGTCAACAATATGTTCCAAAAGAGGAACTAGTTTACCTCTAAACGAGCCAAAACTACTAACCGGTCCAAATGAAATTTGCCACAGAGATAAACTATAGTCCGGAATTACACATATACTACTATTTATTAATATACCTACCACGCAGGCGAAGCCACGAGCTAACCCAGTTAGTAAATAAATATATTTATATACTTACCATGTGTGGAAACTCTCCTTCAAAGGCAGCCCTGCCTCCAAATATAACGGGACTGTTTATAATAAAGAATACTTCAGGGACTACTCCTGCTCTGATCTCACGAATAAGGTATAAACGACCTTAAAAATATAAAGTCCTAATATTATAAATGCTAAGTTTACGAGGATGGATGGATGAAACATTAATATATGGATGAATAGATAGATAGAGATAGAGATAGATAGAGATAGAAACTATAGAACAGTGACTTAGCCTGGAATAACAGATGGTTCCTCCCTATCAATGAAAATTAAATGTGTACATACATTTTTGTATATTGCTGTTTTCAATTTCCTTATTTTTTAATATCCAGTGGTATTCTGCACATTCTGAAATAAAAATAAGATAGGGTTACTACCTACTTGATTATACTAACACGTGAAGCAAACACTTGTATCCTTTTTTTACCAACTTCAAACAAGCAGGAGTTAGTCAATTCTTGTGTATTTTTAATTGGCTACGACTATGTTGATAATGTTCTCAATTGATTACTGGCTGGAGTCATTTGACGTCAGTTTTTTAAATATTCAAATAAAATATTGGATACACGTACTGGATGTACTGATGCTTCGTCCAGGCAAAATAAACATGGGTTTCTCTGGCTCCACTGCATAGCATTCTTTACCAGTAAGTTGCCTTATTTCTGGAGTGTCTTCTATTACTGTCTTGTTCTGAAATTAAATTATTGATAATTGTCATTTTTCCTTTTGTTGTGTCACCTAATGTGATCACCGCTCTTGGACATTAACGACACCAGACTGAGGTATCACGCGTTGCCAGGTAGGAAGATAGAGGCACGCGTGGAGAAGAAAAAGAGACAAGGGAAGAGTGCATCACATAAATCGCCTCTACAAATATTATTTATTTTATTTATTCATGTATTTTATGTACATACAGGAAATATAAGAGGTAATAACAAAGTAACAAAATAGGTACAAAGGTTCTGCCTATTTCTTCAGAAATTTCTTCCAGCTGTCCTGCAACTGGAGAAATAATTTGGAGAGTAGGTTTGGTGTACATAGAAAAAATATATATTAAATATATAAAAATGTATATTACGTACATATCTTATATGTATTTCTGATATATATATATATAAAATTAAAATTTAATTATAAAATAATTGTAGTTCGAGATTACAGAAGTGCCAATAATGAAAAGGGGTCGTACTCAGATAATGGTGTGGTGTTACCTACAGCCTCTGGTATTTCAGGGCGCTCATCATTCGCAATACCTGTGAGCGGTGTGAGCGGTGCTGGTGAGTATTATACATAATACTAGAAGCTGCTCTTGCTTCGCTTACGTAAAATAATAGTTATTGTGACATAACTGTAACAGTTAGATCTGGTGTCACGGACTTATTTGTAGATATTGATATCCTCTATAAAACTGTAGTACATCATATATTGTCAATAATTTCCGCAGCGGCGTTTGGTAGCGTACATGATACAAGAACAATTTTTCGCACCTTGGGTTTTATTATCGAAGTTTTCATGCGGACCCCTAAAGTTTTTGAAAATATTTTATAGCCTATGTTCATCAGGGATAATGTATGATTCTAATGGTAAATTATTTCTTTTTAATATGAAACGATCTTTACCCTGTGGGCCTCTTACGATCCTTTTCTCCGCCCATTTCTCTATTGTTAACATTAAAGACGTAACACAAAAGTTAACTAATTTATACCTGACATTAGCGAGCGTTTTGGGGTTTGAGTACGGCAAAACAAAAATGTCGGCTGAGTAATCTCTTGTAATAATTAATAGCCATCGAAAGTTCGAGTGTTGTAGTTAAAATCTCTTATATTTCCTACTTTTTTATGTTATAAGCTGGCAAAAGAGCAGAAGGTCTGATGGTAAGTAATCACCGACGCCCATGGACATTAACAACGCCTGACTGGAGCATTACTGACGCGTTGCCTGCCAGGAAGGAAGTAATAGACCTGCATACGCGGGAAGAAAAAGAAACAAAGGAAGCAGTATATTGCTAAAGCAACTGGGATCAATAACGACAGCAACTGACCCCAGATACACCAACAATATACTTTGTTACCACCGGATGACATAAGAAGAATTGGGAAGAAGGATGACAGGAGAAGAAGAGGAGAACTGGCTCTCAAACCACCAGCCTGAACACGACGAATCGTTTGGCGGCTGGTTAAAGGCAGAAGGTGGAAGATAATAATCTTTCCTACAAGTCCTACCACCGAGCTGACTTTCACTTTACGTCAACTTCAACTTTACATCTCGACAGGCTTTTGTCATTAGTGTCTGTCAAGTGTCAGCTGTCAAGAGATTCTCCCCGCCGCCGCAGTCTTGCCACGACCATGACCTATGCAACTGAATCGAAGTATCGATATATGTAAATAATATTAATCGTGAGTAACCCTTTAAAAGTTTTAAAATGTAATTCTAATGTTTATCAAAGGAATATATAAATGACAAAGCGGACTCAGGCGCGGCTAAAAGCTTATTCATTTATTTATGTTTTTAATAAAGCGACAAAACTCAAAAGAACGTTTCATAGATTTTTGTATTTGTCTTTCCGTCTGTGTACATTTACCTTGGAAACAGCTGAACCAATTTTAGATGCGGTTTTCATTTATTTATTGACGAAGTAAATTCTCGTACATCCTCTCTTAGATCCTTAAATTTTATTGATTGCTTTCTTTCTCGTAACTGCCTCTTCCGAAGCGAAGCGGGAGCAATTTCTAGATATTGTATAAAATTCACGAGGGACCACAAAATGGCGGATCGGAACTAGAGCAAGGAACAGCTGAGCTCGTAAAATGGCGGGAAACACGCTTGTTAGCTTAGGACCCCGGCGAGGTCTTTATTTGCTCCTGACGCTTTAAAACACACCGCAGTTACGAGCTGTGGTGTTTTTATGAGC
Source organism: Asbolis capucinus (assembly GCA_018249125.1). NCBI lineage: Eukaryota > Metazoa > Arthropoda > Insecta > Lepidoptera > Hesperiidae > Asbolis > Asbolis capucinus. The sequence continues at coordinate 34,940 of DWJZ01000310.1, forward strand.
GGTAAAACACCTTCTCGATGACAGATTAAACTAATGACTGGTCGGAACGTACTAATAAAACCTGCTTTTCTATCGTGTTCCATCATCGAACGAGCTGATGCACGGCGGGTATCCTTCGTCGTTAACACACCGTCCGTACGAACGATACGTTTCGCCTGGTCCTTTATCATTACCGCACAGGAGTGGAATAAGTTGCCCGCGTCGGTATTCCCGTTTGATTATAACGTAAATATCTTCAAGTTAAGAGTGAGTAGGCTTTTATTAAATTTGTGCGCTTTACCATCACAGACTATGTCGCCACTTACCATCAGGTGGTTTCGTAGTGAAGCACTAACTTATTGAATATATAAAAAAGATGTGTTTATATAAACCAGTTACAACCCAGCAAACGTTATTCTGACATATAAGTTAGTAAATTTTACCTATGATCCCGCG
>DWJZ01000311.1:0-35331 GCA_018249125.1 Asbolis capucinus
TTATTTTATATTAACTAAATTATTCATTTGTTAAATATTGAGTATTTTTACACACTAACTGAACATATTAAAAGAGAAACAAAATATAAAGAACCTATATCTATGTAAAAAAGAATCAGAAATATATTAAGAAAATATTTTGTACGTACAAATTGATCGATCGGTTTAGTCCAGGAGCGGACGATAAATTTCTGTCAAAATAAATGAAATATCAGTTATTCCAATAAAATAAATGATCATTCAAAAAAATAAATGTTGGTTATTTTCGATCAATTTGTATTTACGTTAGCTTTGTTGATTTGTGAACTCAATACAAAAACATTGTACCTAAAGTAGACAAAAGTGGAGTTTGAGAACCAATAGAAATAAATGTTATTGTTTTTATTATTATTCTCGAATCACTTGCAATGAGATTGTGTTTCATTTATATATCCTTAACAGCCGCCATTTTGTTTTAAGTATTCAATCTTTGCATCGTTACATTCTTCACGTTAAATAAGTTAGCGTTGTTGTATGTGGCTATTAAGTCTGATGGAGAACCAAGTTCAGAAAGAAGGTCAGATGGTGAATGAGTGACCGTTAATCGCAATAAATCATGAGCCATTCCGTGCTTTGTGGGACACATAGTTTCTATGTTATGGCTAGGCAAGCGAGCAAACAGGTCACCTGATAGCAAATAAATACTGTCATGCACATTAACAACACCAGATTGAGGTGTCAACAACGCGTACATCAGAAAGAAAGTAATAGACCCACATGCGTGAGGAAGACAGGAACTAAACAGCGGTAGATTGCTAAAGCATCTGGAATTAAAATAGACCCCAGACACTCCAACAACATACCACTTTAGAAGTGACAGAAGACAAAAGGGGAAGACGATGGCCGTAAGACGGTGCTAAAAAGAAAAGAACTGACTCTCAAACTCTCAACCCGATCACGACAATTCAAACAACACAGTAGCCAGTCAGACGGGCTTCATAGATAACCTGGTGTACCCGTATTGCATTGGGGTTTGTATTTTTTCTTACATGTGGAAAGACCCTCGTCTCTTCCATCCGGCCACGGGAAGCTGGACAGGTATGTGGGACTCGAACCTACTAAAACCACACGGTGTCGACGCCTACCGCTTTGGTGCCGAGACTGTGTGCTATTCTCGCTCCACTGCCCAGGCCCAACTAGGTTCACTAACCACTAAACCAACCGTATTGCCAGTATTACTTGTTTTTATAAGATACGGCATTATTTGAAACCTGCAGTAGTATTTGGCGCCGCCGATGAGAGCTCGCTACACCGAATCTCGTTTTACGGTTGGCAGACACGCGATAGCACTGCATTGATGACACCTAGTTTACTTTTGCTTGATATAAATGTAAATTTGTTACTTCTTCTGCTGTATACATTTTCTTTTGATTTCGACATGTTTATTTATAAAAATCAATCTTTATTATTATTGGTCATATCATAATTAGTGAAATACTTTACCAATTTCACGCACATTTTTATGTCTCCTTTTAATCGTCCTCCGCTTCGTTTTTGGCGGTATTGGACGTTTCGTTAAGTTTTCTGGTCTTTTTGCAAGTTTCTAGATTTTTAAGAACCTTCAACACAGTATTTGAATGTTTAACAAAAATAAGTCATCCTCAAGTTCATCGTAACCAAGGAAAATATGGATTCCTTTTTAATAATAATATTAGTAATGTCTTTAATCATTTGTGATTAGTAATTTTTAGACTTTTCAGCATTATCTTAATTAGATAGATATATAGGCAATAAAATTACTTTGTATTAAGCAATTCTCACTTATCACCTTTCAATTAAAAATCTCAATCACGCCAATGGCTAAGCTTTCCTGTAAGATCATCAAGTTAATTTAGCCCTGTCAGTTTCGATTTGAATACTAAGCCTACGAAGTTCTGACTAGCGTCGCGTATAAATCGTGCAACGTAGCTATTAATACTCTGAGGCAATTAATGCGTACGAGTCTATTTGCGTTTGTGGTACAAATCTCCCCTTGACATTGACGACGCAGGTCCGTAATATCCGGCACGCTATATAAATTGGCCTAAGACGCCACTCACGAATTGTTTGGAATATCTTATGCCTATGTTTGAAGGAGAAACCAGAGCCCAGTAGTTTTAGCCAAAAATAGTATTTTCTATAAGACAGTTTTTAGTTCAAGAAGCCTTGTAAATAAGCTGCTGTCCTGGGATTTTTTTATATTACCATTATATTTGAAACAAAATTCGTTTATTCGTTCGTTCCTAACATCTGACCAATACTGCTCATTCGATTGCGACAAAATTTTGTTAACTCTGCATATACTTGAGGAAAGATATAGCAACGTATTGGAGAAGTATGCTTTAGGCGTCAGTCGGAACTAATGAGGAGGAATTCTATGTTCTGTAATGGGCCATAGTTCGAAACCACAGACGGCTACTGTTAAACATAGATCTTTTTTGACATTGACAGGCCGGTTGGTCTAATGGTTAGTGAACCTGACTACTACACCGGAGGTCGTGGGTTCAGGTCAAATTTTTCTTTGATGAGCAGGATTATTTGTTCTGTGTGTGTAATAGATATGTATATCTATTTAAGCATGTATTTGAAAGTATATATGTATGTTTATCAGTTGTCTGATCACCATAGCACAAGCTGACGCTTAGTTTGCGTTCAGATGACCATGTGTGAGTTGTCCAAAGATATTATAAAAAAAACAGATAATTATTCTATTCAGACGCAGTCTTCTTCCGTTATAATAAAAATAACTATATGTAAATAGATGTATCAGTATAAAATAGGCGCAAACTCAATATGTGTCCGGCAGCTGGAAACAAGGGCATGTTTACGATATCGGATTTTGGCATCGGATCATGACATGGAGGGGACAGCTATTCATCAAGCGAACATGATATATAGCTTTTGTAGATCATCAAACGTCATATCAACGGTATAGGCAGCTCGATGATGCCGTAATGATGATTCTTAATCCTGTGAAATTTAATGAGCATTTATGTAGGCGAATATTCCACAAACGAAAAATTTGTCTAATAGTAAATTGATAACATTACCGAACTTTATATGTAATATATATATATATATATATACGCAATATATATTTGTGGGTGTGTGTATATATATATATTACGTATTTATTACATATCATATTTTTGTTACATAAGTTTATGTATTCCTTGTATGTATCTATTAATTGTAATATTTATTTATGTATGTTATTATATAAGCTATGTTGTCGCAATGTTGCTGAAATTTATATTTATTTTTATCCAAACATATATTTATTGACCGCTTTCGAAGTTTTCCCACTGCCTAAAGATTGACTGGCAGAGAATGCTTTTAGCATTAAGTCTGCCTTTCGATTATACAATATGTATAAGACAATAAAGTATAAATAAATAAACTTTACTTTATCGGTACTCTAGGGAACTTTACCCGAAATCAATAAAATCAGAGGTTGTGGAAAAACGTCATCTTATATTTATTTCTTCGTATATGATTTTTGATAAAATAATATAACTTTGATATTAGGATGATAAAATAATTTATATTAATATTAACTGATATTGGACTTGGTGATTGCGGATTGAATAAAATTGAATCTCTAATACAAATTGATGAAGCGGTAATATTTTGTATTGCCCCTACACCTCCTAAAGGTAGTGTTAATGCTGGTTAAGTACTCAAACATAGTAAAGCACTAACTTATTAAAATCGTTTTCACTGTCAGCTCCACGGATCTCTGTAAGTTTCAATACTGAAGTAAGTTCGGAGTGTCTATATGAATATATTTGAGTTACTTCACCGTTAAAGCGACATATAAATGCTTAAAAACGCACATTACTCAGAAAAGTTAGAAGTGCACGCCCTGTGATTCGATCCCGGACCCCCTGAGTAGGAGACCGAATTCTTAACCACTTGGCTATCACCGCTTCTTTGGTGCATATTCAGACTTAATGCTTAATGAGAGAAGTAACTATTATTACTTGAAATATTTAAATATCTCGACTACAGTTTCTACTTTCCTCTCCAACATCTCAAGATTTTTTTGGAGTAACCCTAATATCCGTGGACTACCTAGCTCTGTCTTCAGATCAGTCAATCTGATCCAATATCATTTGGTGATATAATTTACATCAAAGAGCGAATTAACAAATGTTTGGTCACATTAAAATAAAGAACACAGTTATTCGGTAGTAGAGCGCAGTCATTATATTAGAACGGCGCAAACTGGAACGACTGATACTAATCTTTGAGCAGTTGCCATGGACGTAACGTGTACTAAATGTGTTTCGGGGATTCTTCATATATCATTTTACTTATTACCCGGTTTACATCTGTTATCCAAGATATAAGTACTTTGACAATACACTTTTAAAAGTTCAATACTTAGGTTTCAATCGATTCAAACTCAACTCCTAATGTAATCATTTTTTGACAAGCTTTAATGTAACTTCCAGTGTATATTTGTTTGTCACGGGTGAAATCTTGCAAGCCTAATTAGACCCACTGCCTCTTATGGAGCGAAATTTTTGCATAGACCTTTCATCCTGATGACAAGCATGACCTGATACTACGTTCAGGATTGGCTCCAGGCAAGGGTTTATCTCCTCAACGGATAACAGTATAGTTATGAAATTTTGTGGGATTTTTTGTATTATGTATCTATAATGAAAGCTTGTATTTTTAAATATTCTTAATAAACCTTGTTTTCTGTACGAATGTGAAATATTCTTCTATTATTACAGATAGACATATGGCACGTTAAGGAGAGGAAACGGCGAAAGAAATTCCTCGGTCCGTTCAATAAGATTTCGCCATATGTGTGCTTGTTAAATATTGTTTAATAATACCTATTGCTGTATTGCAGATTTTATTCTCCTAAAAGTATCTAGGAAAGTTAAAAGTTTTCGACTTTTATTAAGCTTAGACTTCGTTTATTCCTATTTTAAGTTTTAAGTTCCTATTTTAAGTTTTTCCTATTTTAGTTTTAAGTTGATGCAATATTAATTTATGAAGTGAGGGAATCCGAAATCGATTTGCGGCCGATGCAACCGTTATGCGACAGATAAACGTTTGTTCTCGGGTTATGTTTTTATTTTTAACAACTCCGATTATCAAGACTAACGGATCTTTGTATGCATTCCCCGGGAAGTGTACCAGGCGGTCATGATGACGTCACAGAATCGCGCGTGGCGCGTTGGCTGACAGCCAGTGTCTTCCGGAGACACGCTGTCATTGTCATTATAACAATACATTTATATGTTGTACAAACGTACGGATGGCCATGTGGCCCGCTTGGATACGACCCTGCTTGCGAAGCGAGGTTAGGGTTTGATACTGGGTTATATGGGTGACAGATGAATATTTGTTCGCGGGTCATTTTCATTTTCGAGTTCTGAGTGCCCTTTGTAATGTGTAGTTGTCCCTCCCTGCCATGGCACAGAGGATGTCTGAAAGTTTAACAATTCATTTATTTTAATAAGTATTATGCATTGTAGATTCGTAACGTTTTGTCAACAAGTATGTTAAGAATATTATTTTATTATCAGAAAACAACATGATTTCATAAATTTTACATTTCGGATTTAATGAAGCAATTGTTGTCTACTATATACTGTTACTTAAAACTATAAAAGTATTTATTATCTTTACTCCGTTTAACAAATGTCGCTTTTTAAAAATATGTTTGATTTTGTGAACTCAAAATTTTATTTCGTTCTATTTTTAATGTATCAAATAACCTTTATTTCTTATTTATTCTGCGACTATTACGCGGAGGTGAATGTTGTATATCCCAAATAATTCCGTTTTATCTTTCTGCTACATCAGTTTTATGATATTAAGAAAATAAAACTTCACCTTAATCAAATACCGTCACATTTACAAAATTTGATTAGACACTGAGAAAATCGTATAAAACCTAATTAAATTTCTTGATAAGCATAGTTAACGCCTGTCGGTACATCGTTGCCAACATTCCTAAAAATAATTTGTCTTGGAAGATTAATAGATGATTCGCTATTAAATATAAAACAGTGCATAAACAAAACTCAAAATGTCCCCGGAACTTTACATCCAATGGCAAAGTTTCAATATCTTATTATGAAGTATCAGTTAATGACAATCTGACGAACAAAGATGTCATTGACGAAATTGCATCTTACACGTGTATTATGTCAATAAAATACTCCGGATCTAAATGATGTGAGGTGAAAACGATTGTAGGGTTTGATAGATAGGAAATAGGAAGATCGAAATGGCGCCAAATATCTACTAACCCTGCTGTTCAAGTATGCGACAACGACGGAACTCTTGGCTGCGGCCACGCATACCATTCAGATCATTGCGGATTTGTTTTGCCTATGGTAATAGACTCTATGCCCTAGAGGCTTATGTTGGTCTTTGAGGTTCTATAGAGTTAAGCAACAGCGACCACTATAGATAATGGATGGTATAGACATGGGGTGACTGCTGGCGGACAGAAATTACTAGAAAAGTAGCTAAACCAAAAGCCCAAAGATGGTCGGAAAAAAAACAAACGGGCTTCGGACGATCTCTTCATCAACTTCACTGGAGCATTTTAGTGGAGTATATTTTAAGCCTAATGCAAAAGCTCAATGTGCTGTCAAGAGAGCTATGCTCGGTATTTCTCTAAGAGATGGAGCCAAAAATTATGAGACCTTTAGACGAACAAGGGTAACCAAAGTAACTCACAGAATCAACTGGCAGATGTGACAAAGGACTGGCCGTATAATTCGATGGACCAAAAAACGTTGGGCAAGTTGGTCCTCGAAAGGAGACCACGTGTCGGCAAAAGGAGCACAGGGCGCCCTCCAACAAGATGGGCTGTTGACCTAAAGAAGATACTGCCGGTTTCAATAGAGTCAAGACCTGTCAGAGTGATGCAGAGTAGGAGAGGCCTAAGTCCTAAGAGACAGGTGATGGATAGAAAGGCTGATAGAAAGCTGACACAGATTCCGCATGATGTATATCAAAACCCTAATTGTACATGTCCATTCGGCGAATCGTTTTATTTTTTGTATATTGAACAAGAATGTCGTTATTTATGCATCAGCAATGGGCATTAATTTAGACAGTCGTGAGTTGTAAAGAGTACTGGCCGACCTTCGAAGGTTCTAGTTGTTTGTAATGCATCTTACGGAAGCCGTCCGCCATCTCGCCAAAACATACGACACGCGCGAGGCCGACCTGTTTTCACGCAAGGAAATGTTTTTTCAATTACGAACGTATTTATATACTTGACATTATGTTCAAATATGTATCGAGATTATTGTGTTCAATCACATCTATAAATCACTATCGTAATCTTGTCGGCCAAGGATACAAAGGAAGGAAGTTTGATCAAAAGACAATAAAACTTGATCCTTTGTTCGCACCTTAGAATGATACCAAAGGTTTTTGAGCTTCGTTTGAAACCTCATCATCATCCTGTCCATATCTCAATTTGTTTTTAGCTGGCATAATACAAACTTTTCTTACATTCTTCCCGTTTATCGAATAAAAACTCAACGCTGATTCTCTTCGCTGTACTACAACCTTTCACACAATTCTTCATTTTTGTCTTTGGCTATCCACGTGTTATTAGTTAACCTTCGTCCATCCCTCTTCTCATCAGATCTCTCATCTTCTCCCCCATCACATGCCAGTGCCAACACAATGGCATTTGGTTGCCTCTCAGCCATTTCAGTACTTTTGACTACTTTTTAGTCTTGAAACCTGTACCAATAACGTAATACCATTATATTTCCAGATAAACATGTACGACAATGTACTTTGGAAAAATTATGGAGCAAACAGTCAGGTGCCATACAGATGCTGCTCTCTATGTTGGAGGTAAGATCCAGTGTCCAACATCCGACTAATAATACGGGAATTATAACGCGAAAGTTTGTGAGGATGTATCTTTGTTACTCCTTCACATAAAAACTTCTGAATCGATCAGGATGAACTTTGGCACAGAGATATATTATAGTTTGGGATAACACAGAGGCTACTTTTTATCAACGTGTATACTGCGGGTGCGGAAACTAGTATCAGATAATTTTCTTGGATATAATGGTTCTCTTCTAAAATGTTTGAAGGTTTTCTGCCACCCGAAAAACCGCCGACTTGGCATGATGATTGCTACCTGATTTTAACAACTAAGACCGACTGTTTTAACGTGCCCTCCGAAGCACGAAAGAGCTCAAGAATTTATTTGGTCACCCATTCGTCTACTAACCGCAATCTCTGTTGCGTAATTTAGTTGATCAATTAGTATCAATGAGGCCACTGGGCTATGAACGCTGGAATATATATTATGTAATTATGTTCAGTAGATTTTTTAATACCTTTAATATAAATTTCGATACGCGATATTATTTTCAGAACTCAAGAGATACGCCTACTTCTACCTACATAACGGCAATACTAAGAGAAACATTATGTTTAAAGCAAGGAAAAGGAAAAAAAAGTTCTGGTAAGCATTAAAAAACAAACTTCTTTTTTATTATTCAAATATACCAATCATTGGTCAATATATCATGTTACTCATTGAGAATCCTTGAGTAGTTCCCATCGAGCCACCGGGAGTAAAGAAGAAAGAGAATAAAAAGACAGGGAAAGAGAATAAAGCGCCACAGATAAAGAAGGGTATGTCTGAGTGTGGCGCTTACTTACATGGTACTACTAACTATTACTTCTGCTTACCTAATAAATTGCGAAATCAACAATTTGTAAACGAAATATTCACCACGATGCTGTTAGCACGATAAGGCACGCAGATTGAATAATTTTGGCACTTAATCTAAGCCACATCCTGCCCGCTTTGCTCGATGTAAAACTACTAGTAATGAATAACTGAAGGATATAACGTCAAAAGTTAGTTAGCTCTTCTAACTAAATACAAACCTACTAGGAACAATCTTGGTGGTTTAGTAAACGTCACGAGCCGTGAACACAGATCAATGAAGCCGTAAGTGCCTTCCGAAGGACGCAAGCTCTCATAATATTTTTGCTACGAGCGGTCACACATCCTCCTATCGACCGCGCCCGCTGTTGCTTAACTTTTGTGATCGCCTACAATCAAAATAAGCCGCTGGAATATAAAGACCATTTTTAAATGTATAAATTATTTGGTCAATTATTAAAGCTATGAATAAAATTATTTTAATAACTAGATATACCCGGCCCGCGTTGCTACGCATCAACTCATCAACCATCTTTCCTATATATGTATACATATAATTTTGGTACCAAAACCTTTTTGAGAGAATGCTAAAGAAACTTGCTAAATACACCTGTGTTCTAGCTCTTACCATTTAAGAGTCTATAAAGGACAAATAAAAACACACACAAATAAACATAGATTTTTATATACATACAGATATAGTCTATATATGTAAGTATATAAAAAGTTATACCCGGCGCGCGTTACTACGTATCATCTCGTCAACCATGTGTCCAATTGAAATAATTTCGGTACCAGACCCTTTTCCAGAGAATTCTGAACAAAGTTGCAAAAGACATCAGTTTTATCTTCTACGATTTCAGAGTATATAAAGGATTATACAAACAAACAAACATTTTTATTTTTCGACTTGATATGCACTGATATATCAAGTTGTTTGGTATTTCATTTTAAACAGGTTCAATAAAGATTTCTTAATAAATAAATGTAGTTTAGTGTACAGTCAAAATAGATGTATGTATCAACAAGTTAATGGAATGCTCTACATTTTATATGTCCGTCCGCTTGTTGACATTTGCGAGGCACTTGTTATGTATTGACATTGGACCACTTGAACACGTAACTTATGCTTGTAGTAACTTGAAGTCTTTTAAAATGTGTGTAAACTATATTCTTTAATCATTTCTACACTTTTATTTTTTAGCAGTGACATTTACAGTTGAATTTTTTATTATCTTTTGCGCGAATAAAATATTTTTCCGTTTTATGTTTCAGACCTTTTATAATATTTTTTTACCTAGAATAAGTTAATACTTGATATAAAAAGACGAAGTTAACGCTAATTAAATATTATTCCATTTCAACTTAACTCTTTCTGATGTACTGTAATGGTTAATGATTACTTAAATTGCTCCTTAGTACAGAAATTATATAAATACTGTAAATAATTGGAAAAAATTAAAAAAAAAATTATTGACTATGCTTATGTTACTTAGGTTAGATTTAAGTAACATTAGGGTTAAGTTAGAGTGAGGCAAACAGTGTCTAATATAAATATAAGTTAACCTATTAAACCACAAAGCTAAACTAAACATTACCATACTTATATTTACTGTTAAATTAGTTTAACATATAAACCAGGTCAGTTGATTGCGAGCAAGAAATAAAAATATATTTCCTAACAGTTTTCCCAAGCACGTTAAAGTTAAAATTTAATGTAGGTAGTTTAATAAATTAAATAGCCTATTTTAAACCAAACATTAAAGCACTTGGCTTTACTGAGATTCTTGTTTATTTTTAATATAACGTTACGAAGGTCGTATGTTGCCACAAGAAGTAAGGTATTTGTATTTTTATTTATTGTAAAATAGAATTCTTTAATTACCAACTTACCCTCATTAATACATTACAATTTAAAATAATGATAATTTATATGAAATTAAGGCATAAAACACCAATACACACAAATAAGGCGTAAAACCAATAAAACAAATAGAAATACACTTAGAACTTAAATAAAAATATCTTGACTTGACTTTATTCCTATGCGAAAACCAAAACTATTGCTACTGATTTATATCAGGCGTTCAATTAATTACATATTTATTTCACATTTAGGGGATCATTTTGGAAGCGATAGCCAATGAGCCATTTTAGCCAAAGGTCTTTGCACCCTCGAAAGCATGAAAGCCCTCAAATTATGCCACTAGCAGTCACCGATCCTGCTACCGATGTGCTTGCTGATATCTCATCACATGACGCCGAGCACATCAACGAGCGATAACAAAGGTCACCTACGATGTAATTTTAAAAAGATAAGAAATTCTTCTCCAAGAGATCCAATTTCTTTGTGATAGTTATGATAAGTACATATACAAACCGAACCATACACGTATCTTCCTAGTCCGATGTATATTCGTATTGGTTTTTTTTGTAATATCTACGACACTAAACCACAATAACTTCGCCGCGGTAGTATTCTCAATGTCAATCTCATTAAAACGCCCCCGCAACGCTGAAAATAATGAGAATTCGATAAGCTCGTTAAACGTATTATACGTTATATGTACATACATATACTTGGTACAAATTCGATCTGAAGTTTTTGCATACAAACTTTTCAATGTTGTGTAGAAGAAAATACCATTCGAATTTGCACCAAGTATAATTACATGGAACTAAGGTAACCGGCATAGTTCAGAGGATTAGCTGGCTGCAGTGGCAATGGGCTGGCCATATAGTGCGGAGGACCGACAACCGATGGGAACGAAAGGTCCTCGAATGGAAGCCACGCCTCGGAAAAAGGAACATAGGGCGCTCTCCAACTACCTCGTCCACCTGGACTGACAACCTAAAGAGACACCGGGTATCTGCTGGATTCAAAAGACCCTGGACCGGTCAGAGTGGCCTAAATTGGAGGAGGCGTACTTCCAACAGTGGACTATATTAGGCTGATGGATGGATAGTTCGATACATAGTAATTCCGTAATGACATATCAATGTCGTAGCTACTGCGTTTTTGTTCCAAACATTTCATATGGTTCAAAGAGTTCTGTTTCAAGGTATTCTAAAGTGTGGAAAAATTCAGAAACAAGGTTTATTAAAATAACTAAAATCACAAGTGTTAGTTATAAATCCCTAATACAAAGAAATACACAAAATTGCATAACTGTATTACTAACCGCGTAATCCGATATCAGGTCATGCGTATCATTAAAATACATTATCATCAGGACGGAAGGCTTATGCAAAATTTCAGCTCCGTAGTGGAAGAGGAATTGGGTCTAATTAAGCTTGCAAGATTTGCAAGACCCGAACATTTAACAAACAAATATACTAACATACTAATATACAAACATACATTGCAAGTTAATAAAAGTTTGTAAACACTATTTCATCCTATCAATGTTGAAGCTGCAGTCAGTGTGTTCTTTGAGAATTTGTCGCTATACTTTAATCAAAACCGACTCTAGGATATTGACTTGAATACACAATATTTTATTTGTTTTATAATAAATTCCGAATAAATAAACACCTTGAACCACTCACACACGGCCACCTAACAACTGATAAACTTAATATTATATGTAGTTGATATTTTGGTAATGAACATTTATTTATTTATTCAATTCTTTATGCATACTAGAAAATTAAAAAAACTAATATTAATGTATAAAGACATAAGTGCAAGGATACTACTTATTGCTTATGATATTCTTGTTCATTACCAGATGGTGGGAAACGAACCCAAGACTAACGACTTAACAGAAGCTTACTAATTGCAAGACCCTAAACCGCAAAAGATTTTTAAACCTACATGCTTCAATTCCAGCTAACAACGTGGCGAGGCAGCAATGTGCCCAACACTTCATATCGATCAACGGTACCCAGGTCATGCTCCGTACCCTGGTCGCCACGCACAGCAAGCGAGATGGAAACGTTGGCACTGAGCTGATGCTGCAGGACCTCGTTTGGATACTGGCTGCTCTTGCGCCTAAAGGTAACCTTCATGGTACTGGAAAATTTAATACAGTTAGGATAAAACATTTTTACGGATACATACTCATATAACGTCAGTACCCGTATACGATCCGCACTCGAGTATACGCCTATCGTGAGTATCCGTAAGTAGTAAAATAGTCCGAAATGACCTAGTTGCATGGATCGCGGTCACAGATCGACTTAGTTTATTTCATATAGGTTTTTAAACATACCAAATATTTCTAATCTACTAGGGCTCCAAAAAGTGGCATAATGAAGAGAAGAAGACACGGTGAAAAGATATATTGAATGTTTTTAAAATCACAACATAGATCAAACTTACAGTATACAAAGTTTAACTACAATTATTCAAAAACTGATAGCTGAACTCAAAACTAAGTAATTATTTTGATATAAAGTTATGAAAAAGGAAAGGACCGTTATTTAAAGCACCTTTCTGAAATGAATCGTTTGCTTTGATTAGGTTCGTTAGAAATTCTATAACCCCAAAATTGACAATAAGTTTCTACGGTAACAAATCCAGAGTGTCTTGTGTCGGTAGCATGAGCAATACTAGTAACGTACACATAACATCCATGACCCGAGAACAAACGTCATTTGACACATAAATGTTCACTCCAGTCATCATTGCAACATGACCATCATGACATGATGTATATGTACATATCGGTAACATACACGTAACATCCCTAACCCGAACACAAACAGTTATCTGACATATAAATAACACATAATAAACTCATCATTGCAACATGACCATCATGACTTGCAGTAACCAATTCTCAAATTTCTAATTTCAGATCCGAAATTCGCATTGAAAGTGCGAATGCTTGGCTGCGTCAGGACAACCCACCTCATTCTGAAAGGCCACTTCACCGACAACAAACTAATTTTCCCTCTACTAGTTATTATGAAACAACTCGCCAAGAACGGTACGTATAATGGTATACGTTGTTGACATGTAAAATAATCAAGTAACCGAATAACACAAAGCTTTATTAATAGACGATTGACTGACCACACCTCACTTCTGTGTAGCTACAGGCCGTAGACGGGTATTTTTCATTTACTTATATTTTTTTAAATTTCTAAAGCCGTTTAATGAACTCCGAGTGTTTAAAAACTATGAATGTAATACTATCATAATATATAAGTGAAAACCGCAGCCGTTTCTAAGGTTGACGCTCAACATAAAGAAAAACATGAAACAAAAAATTTAATTACTCCCATTATTCTTTCTAATATGTTCTATTTGCAGGGACCAATTACAGATCAATTATTCATTCAAATTCGGTATTTTAAATAAATCCTGATGATGACGTTGATTTCAATGATGATAATGATTGCAGCTGTAACAACGTCAATTCTAATCCGAGACGGTGTGACAGCTACGTACGAGCGTGTGTTGGTCAGCCTGGGCTTCATTCCGACCGCCAGACTACGCTTGTGTCTTGATGCTATTGATTACTTCAGCAAAAATAGTTAAGTCCATATAAAAACGCATTTCAGAATATTTTAACTCGTTCATTAACTGTGATTAATATGTTACTAATAATTTAGCACGATTCTTGTTCATTAGGGGAGGTAGCGTTGAATTTGTCTGTAGGCTTTTTTTGTCAGCATTATTACTATAAGATCTCGGTGCTATAGGCTTTGTCCTATATTAATTTACTATTTTTTTCGGAATTTCCCTAATTTTTATATTCCAAAAAATTAATTTGATAATCATGACTAAATAATGCTATTTTTAGTAAGTTATCCAAAAACTTTTATAAATGTCTCAGTTTTATATGCTAACCTGATATTGTAAATTAACCCTACATCGTGTATTTTGCAACTGACTACATCTCCAGTCAAGTCTTCGTGTCAATATAGAGTGGTAACTATTATTTATTTCAAGATTTTTACTTCCAATCTGACATGTTCAATGATACATCCCCTACTTATTTCATATATCTGGCCCAACGATGAGACAGCCTACCAGTCGCTTCCAGGATGATAATTAATTACAAATCCCACAAAAATAATGTACCGTGATTGGATTTTTAAAAATTTCATCATGTCAGAAATCACAACTATTGATCGATTCATGGCGCGCGGTGCCTGATAAAAAGTCGATGAGTCGAATGTTTTGTCAGAAACAGTCTAGTAGGTTATCTAGTTGATGAGCTAGCGTCATCGCAAACAAGTTGAATGCGTTAAAATACGAATATAGGAAATGCCCAAATGTCAAAGCACACGATAAGAATCCGTTTGTCAATTGTTACTGAATGTTGCATGTACACGTACATGTCACACTCATATACCAATTAAGTCACACGAACGTAACTCATACAGAGGTATGCTGCATGCAGATCGTGAAGACAGGGCTGAGTAGCGTGCTCCTAAGGGTTTTCGATCGATGGGACCGCTATGAAGGACGCATGAGACTCAAGATATGCGCACACATATTGCAAACTCTGCAACATCTCTGCAACATAAGTACGTATGTTTAACACTGAATACAAGATTGTGATGTCACGGTTTAAGAGACAAAATTATTTTGTTGTTCTAAGCATATGGGACTGTTGATCACATAGCACAATGTTGTTTTAATGTTCTTCGTCCTTTAATTATGACTTAAAAACGGTTTCGAGCATATTGCATTTTAGTTATCATTTGCACAATATTGTTATTAAGTATCAAAAAAGGTAATAGCATGATAATAAATTGGTTTTTGTTGAAAGATATAAGGCCAGCAAGCTACCTTTAAAATGATAACGGTAAGTTTAGACGCTGAGTTTTAAGGGTTAGGTAAATTATAAACGGTACAAAATGAAGTTGATGATTTTGTAAGCAACAGAATAAAATATAAAAAATGAATTTTCAGAGGCTGGTAGACGAGCACTATGTACAAAGAAACATGTTCAGACTCTTCATCGGTTTTGCGCACAATGTCCTGATGAGGCAGAATTCGACGGTCTTCTAGCGAGAGTTTGCTCTGTTATTACACTGTGCCTCAAGCATCAAGCTCTACCAGTACCTACTACTAGCCCCGCGTCATTTAATCTTAACCCTATATTAAAAGGTAAAAATTACGACAAAAATCTTACTTTAGATCGCTTAATTTGGCTTTGAACTGTAGTTTACAAAGTCAAACTTACGCACAATTACATATAAAATAAATTAAACAAACGGTCTATTCAATCACTAAAACTAAAAATAAATAGGTTTTAAAGAACAAAGTGATAAAAAATTCGAAAAGTACGTACTAAACAACTTGAAACAAATTGCATAAAATAAAAGTATTATCAAGTCTTTCTGGACCTACTGCTGTTTTTGCAGAAACAAAACCCGGATCTAAGATTATAAAACATCCTTCTATTCATATTTTCGTAACAGGAAAAATAACATTTCAGGTACAAATACATCATGGCCGTGCCACGAAGATGAAGATGATATCGCAAACTCTGATTCCAAAACGGTCAATTCGGACCTCGATGAAGATGGCCCAGATTCAGATAATGAAGCTTTAGACGAAGATATAGACATCGAGTTTGAAGACAATGAAGGAAAAACGGAAATAACTGATGAATCAGATAAAAGACATACAAAAAGTGGTGAAAGCCTACAAAATGCGCTTTGGATTAATCCAAATGAGAGAGATATAGAAGACTTAAAAAAGTAAAACAATATAAAATATGAATTTTGTAATTAATTAATTACAACTTATTTTTATTGTATTTTTCTGCCTTTCAGATATTTTATTTACTTCAAAGAATTTGGATCATATAATAAACAAGTAAGACTAGTCAAAAGTCGCTCTAATTCTAAGGGGTCTATATTTGAAGAATTTTATACATCTCAAACTTGTAACAGTAAAAACATACCACCTTCGCTAAGTTTATCACTAACGTCTGCATTGAATAATTTAGATTATGAAAATATTATGGGATCATCAAATTCTACACCAATCGGACTGGGATATCACAGAATTCATGAGAGTTTATGTAAGTGTGGCACAGTTGAGTTTAGTTCATTCGTTTTTCATCCAACAAATCTAAAAACTCTTTTCTCATATTCTTACAGCAACAACCTCGTGTTCTTCCCTCAAATTACATAAAGATATTTCGAGGTTTAGCACTTTTGAAGCTGTGTATTGTACGATATCGTCAAGGGTAAAAAGTATTATACCTTTTATAAAGGTAGCCTACCCAGATATGATGGGTGGCCAAAGTCACAATCAACCAGAACCACTTAACAAAATGGATCGAACTGCTTGCAGGTATGTTAAATCATTTGTAATTTATGAATTTACTTTATAGCTACAACTAACGAGGACATAAATGAACATGAATAAATTAACTCTGACTCGAAAATTAGTCCTTTGTTTCTTGACGGTCATTAAGTGTACTCTTAGACCATAAATACTGTAGTTAGAAATATCTTTATCCCATAAAATAATGTATGTTCTTTCAGAACGAAACTTTTATCGTGCGTGGATAGAGCTATAAATCCTGAAACATACATGAATGAAGTTGTATACGATTTAGATGTTTTATGTAGTACGGCGGCGAATTCTGATGTTTCGTCACAAAAAAGGTAAATATTTTTTTGTGTGTTTTGTTTGATTTTCTTCTGTAAATCAATGTTGCTTCTGATTTCAGTTTCGAAAACTTATTTCTTGGTAATACCGATGAACAAGAAATATCAAAACTCAATACTTTTGGCACAAAATTAAGTTTCGAATCAAGGTTCGAATCCGGAAATCTTCGGAAAGCTATACAGGTAAAATAACTTCGGCCACGATTCGAAAATAATGTTTGCCAAACAAACTTGTAAACCTTTTTATATCAAAAATTATTTTCAAATCATAGCCGAGGAAAAGTGTACATAATTCTTATTCGTAACTTATTGATTGTTAAATATTTTTATTTTTCATAGGTAGGTCCACGAGAATATGAACTGATATTGATGCCAGATGTGAACTCTTCCAAGAGGCACCAGTGGTTCTACTTCGAAGTCCGTTACATGCAACAAGGCCGTCCATATGTTTTCAATATTGTTAATTGTGAAAAGTCTGATAGTCAGTTCAATTTCGGTATGAAACCAGTCTTATATTCAGTGAGGGAAGCCGTCTTAGGAAAACCAGGTAATTAAATAGTTACCTTAAAATGTCATTTTTATACGCCCTATTCTTTAGATACCAAACAAAATAATATTCTTATATAACGCTCTAGTGGGGAACGTACATCCGTACTTGCCTTACTAGTAGACAATAGAAATGTAGTTATGTGTTTGTACTTGGTGATTGTGATGGTGTTTCACTTTGTTGGTGTAACTAAAATAAATTTATTAATAAAATATGGATGTCAAAGATCTTTTAAAAGCCTAAAATCTCTTTTAAATGAACTATCCATCTATTGGATGGAAAATGCTCTAAGATATCCTTACCAAAAACCAATACACAAGCAGAAGGTAGCCGAAGTATTACGTATGAATTTGATAATAGGAATTATGACGCATTTTTTACCATTTGAACATTTCTTTTTTCTCTCTGTACTTCCTTTTGTTTGTCTATAATTCATTTCCAATGATAAATATTCAAATATGGTCCACAATTTCCTTTAGGATGGGTGCGAGCGGGTACAGATATCTGCTACTATCGCAACAGCTACCACTACGCGAACCAGAAGAGCCACAACAAATGTTATTTGACTGTTACCTTCAACATTGACTTCCCCCACACCAACGACGTGTGCTATCTCGCTTACCACTACCCCTTCACATATTCTATGATGATGGTAAGTAGTTTTGTGTCATGGCAAATCTTGTAGTGTACGGTAAGTAGTCACCGCCAACCATGGATGTTAACAATATAATAGGTCACACTAACGAGTTCTAAACTGAGAAGGCAGTAATAGATCCACTTCTTAATGAGAAAAAGAAAGTAAAAGAAGGTAAGCAGGATATCGTTGAAGTAACCAAGGTCAATAATGTTAGGAATAGATGCACCAACAACATACTGTTTCAGGGCGTGAGGACCTTCCAGGGTGAGAGAAGAAGGATGGAAAATATTACTAGTAGATCGGACAAAGGAAGAAGAGTAGTCAAAAAACAATAAGAAATGGTTTTTCTGTTACAGACGTATACTAGACAGAAATAAATTTAAAATAATTTTTCAACATCACCTGTTTAAGACTAACTAGTAATTAAATAGTATTGCTACAAAAAATTACTGGCCAAAACAAAACTGAGTATCCCCTAATTTGTTTACGTGAAATTCATTCATTGACTTTCACTTTAACACATTGTATCAGATTTGCGTGTTAATTAATATTATCAGTGTTTTGTCAACTAATTAAGACACAAGCCAATGCAGTAATGAGAGACTGGAGCATTTAATCAGGATCCCTGAAGAAGGCAATGTAACAGTACATCAGTCATGGTCATGTCGGAGTAGCTGTTAAAACGGTATATTTTTTGTTAGAGTCGCATATGGCAGTGGAGCGCGCAGATGCCAGCGGGGGCATATATTCGCGCTGAACCGCTCTGCTACTCTTTGAACAGCAACGAGGTCCCTCTTCTTACAGTGTCGGCTGAGGACACACCTACTAATCCTATTGCGGTTTGTATTTCTAGTCATAAAATACGAATCTATCATTGCTAATATACATATATTTGAAAACTACAATAAGTTTATGTCGTCACGTTCGATTGTAATGGAAATGTCGACATGTGTAGAATTTTTTTTTTTGTTTTTCTAAGTTAGTACCATCTAAGATTAATCATACCTTGTACACATACTGTACAAGACACTTTATGATATTAAAGTATGTAAAAAATGTACGTAAAACTGCCGGAGCACAGAACCAGAACGTAGTATGGAAGATTTGGAAAGACAAGGTCCGATCAGAGCCACGAAACCTAAAATCGCTTTTGTCTATTACTGCTATATAGCTTATTGATGAATAAATATTAAGACTACAAAATATTTTGAGCACAGAATAGCTAACAGCGTTTTCTGTTGCACTTTTCCAAAATAGTAACAATTACTACTTTAGAGACTTAATAGAAATTTTAGCTAATTTCTATTTGGCCCTTCGTTAAAAGTGATATAAATTATCACTGATAATAGCGATTCGAGTATGTTAATACAGAGACATTAGCTTGAAATGTAACACAGGACAATGTTCTTAGTCAACTTTCGTGAAATACTACCGGCCACGTTATTGAAATTATTTGATCACGAAAGAAATCATTAGCAAGTACTTGTTTGTCTTCTTTACAGCATATAAGGAGTGTAAAGTGTAAGTGTTGAATGTAAACATCGTGAGGAAACCTGTACTGCTGATCCTCATAAAGTTCTCAAAGGTGTGTGAAGTCTACTAATGCGCACTTGGCCAGGGTGGTGAACTATGACCTGTACCCCACATTGTGAGAGGAGGCCTGAGCCCAGTCGGATATCGAACCCGCGACCTCCGGCCCAACAGTCAGTGCTGGAGACCTGTGTGTTTAAAATGAGCTAATGTCTTATCTTAGGATCGCGAGATAGTGTTCCTGACGGCACGTGTGCACCCTGGCGAGAGTAACGCTTCCTGGGTAATGGACGGCACGCTTGCCTGTCTGGTGGGCGGATCGACGGCGGCGGCGGCGCTTCGCTCCAAATACGTGTTCAAGATCGTTCCTATGCTCAACGTTGAAGGTGTCATCAATGGTTGGTGAGTACCACATATTTATAACACATAATATATCAAGTGGTGACCTGTCAAGTTTAATTCGCTTTCTCTTCTGAAGGTATTTAAATTCAAGATTTATTTTTTTATAAGAAATGTTGAATGAATATATTTTGATATAAATCACGATGAAGTTAATTTTGAGCGTTGACTAAGAAAGGTATAAAATGTAGTAAAGTAAACCCTTTATAGAGTCATGTAACTGCTGTCGATTGCTTTCATCTCTTCATATACGTTCCTGCAGTTCGGTAATGTGATTATCACATTTTGTAATCATGTTTTTAAATTTATTACGAGTTTTGAATTTTTTTGTTACTCATTTGGTGCAGGCAGAAAGGTAAATAATATAAGAACTATCGTGTTTTAAGACAAATAAAACAACAATATTAATTATGTTTTACATTTTATTAACTTCGCTACATCACTATTCTTTAAATTCTTGAGTTTCAACTTACAATACTTAACTAGGTACGTCACATTATAAACACTACCTTAAAAACATTATTCCAAATGATATGTCCAGACAAAATCCGAATAATTTTCTTAAATTAAACTAGTATTATATATTAAACGGTTTAAATGGAATACCGGAGATCTGACGCGTCTACTTAAATTATCTCAGCGAAGTTAGGTACCTACGATTCGTGAATATTCGTTGTGATGTCAACCGTTGGTGAAGACGGAGGCAAGTCGCGGGTACGAGTCGCCAGCACCTTCATTATTACAAATTATTGCCCCATTATAACCTTACATTTCCCACCACTCACGTGGTCTAGATTACATAATACATAATAATTACACACAAACCTCTCACAACTAGAGAAAAGTCGACGGTGGCATACACCCTATAAGCAAGCACAAATTATGGCGCTTCGCATAAAACGCCTACAATTATCGAATAATACTTTTGGTAGTAAAATACGTAGTCACGAATAGTTTAGTCTAATGCGTGACCGCCGAGTCGGAGGCTAGTAGGCGGGGGGTGCCAGCATGCCGCTGGCGTGGACGGAGTGCTCGGTGGCGTCCGGCTCGACGGTGGACGGAGCGTCGTCGACGGGCGCGTCGCGGGCCGCTTGGCTCAGGTACGATGCGGGATCGTCCCCGACCATGCCTTCCTCGTCGTCGTACGGACCCTGAGTCGGCTCCTCCTTCTGCTCCTGCTCGTGATCCTTAGAGTGCGCGTCAGCGGACCGCGAGTAATGAGAGTCGATTTGCGGAGGAGACTTAAGGAGGGCACCGGTCTTGAGGTGCGGGGACTGGAGGCCGTCGAGAGACGAGGGGCGCAGTTTGCCGATGAGGTCGTTTAAGGTGAAGTGGGTCGGAAGGTGCTCGGAGCGCGGCGGCGGCGGCGACGATGACGTGAGCGGGTGCGCCGTCGTCGTAGTGGTCAGCGATAGCGGCTTCCTGACGAACAAAAGGAACACAGACCCTCGTGTTAGAGAGCCACTTGCAAGTTCGAGTGACGAATTGCCCGTTGGTACATCCAACTTGCAAGTTTCTCAAAAAATAGTAACCTTAAATATTACATTGAAGAGATACCAAGCAAAGCCCCCTTCACCCACCCACCAAATTATTTTGTGTAATTTTGAAACATCTGACAAAGCGCCATACTTGAAAAGCGACATTTATTGAAATAGAAAAGAAACTTGAAGCCAAATTCTGCTGGGTGTAGGGCTCTTGTTTGGTGGTTGGGTTGGCGCAGAAGCCTAATCCCACGGGCCCGCGCGCTTGTTACTCTAATATATATCGTATGTTAGCAATCCAAACTACTACACAATTAGAATCTATTTACTAAACACTGGTATAATGTCGTCCTGATGACATATTGTGAAAGGTGCTCGATTTTTGAAGCTGTGCAAAATTGAATTGTGTTTGTAAGGGTATTTAGAGAGCGCGCGGCTTGACGGGGAGCGGGCCTCCGGAGACGGCTGGCATCTCACCTGGCATTACCCCTGCGCCGAGGAGACGGGGATTGATCCGTAGTTGTAATAGTAGCAGCGGGTCTGCTCGCAGATGAAGTCTTTGATCTCTCCGCAGTGCTGGGGCTCCCAGTGGAAGGTTGGCGCCTTTAGCACCACGCAGCCGTTAGTCATCACATGCTCGGTCCTGGAAAACAGACTATTTTTTATGCAAAACATGTATTTGAATGAGCCGAGGCTTATTGCTACTTATAGCTGGCTATTTAAGTATAACGAGTAAGATTGCCAATGTACATCTGTCACAATATAGGTTACTTTTCGGTTATTAAAAAAATGGCAATTTTTTATCACGAACGCAAATAGTCTTCTGTTAAGGCAATGCGTTTCCTATCGTACTACCTAAGATTAGATCGCCAATATCATCACTTGCCATCAAACGAGATTGAAGAAATTTTATTTAAAATGAAATTGGCCTTGGTATTATCCTATATACCCATATAATTCTCTAATTACAATATATTTAAAATTTGCAATTGAGCGCACATAACAAGTTCAATCATTCATGGGCATCCGCAATATATAATTCGCTGTGGAAATAATATGGCCATCAAAAGACAAATTTATATAATATTGATGAAAAGCGGAAGTGGTGTAATAACCACCGTTTTTAGTGTAATCTTTTTTGGTTCCGATATGCACTGATTGTCACGGCAGAACTGAACTTGAGTTTTATAGCTAAATTGTTTTGTTCACCTTCAAAAAGTAATATAGTTTTCACTATAGTTTTCAACTGAGAGAATGAGATAATTTTGCAGAAACGAAATCGAAGATGTGTAAAATGAAATATTACATTACTTGGAAGTAGTGAACAGGTGTTTGTTTCGTATCCCTTGTAAGAATTAGCATCACAAATCTAAGCTTACTAAATAATATGTATTAGTGAATAATACTAATAAATCCACTAAAGTTAAGTCACTAAGACGTGCTAATTATTTATTGATTTCTATCGCACACCAAAGAAACCACAATAATTCGTGACTCGCGAAACAATAAAAATCGACCAAGTACGGGTCATGCCCGCACACGATGTGCCAGTATGAAATCATCGTGAAGACAAAAAAACATGCTCAGGAATTTAAAGTTTATTACGCGTTACCGAAAATTCAAAGTCACGTTATTTATTTGATCTGCATTTCCTTCATGTGCTAACCATTGAACGGATTATGATGAAACTTGGCACACAGATAGGCATCCAAGAAATTAACATAGGATAGATTTTATCCTGATTGTACTTTCCCGTGGGATAGTGTATGACATTTGTATGTTGTTGTTTCCTTAAGGCGCAAACCGTTACGTATTGAGATGTAACTTGGCGCACAGATGGACCACAACTGGGTTGGGATCGAATCCATGACCTCCAGGATAACAGAGAACTCTAGTAAGTACGTACCCATGCCTAGCAGTGCGTTGTGGTGCGGTGCTGCCTTGCGGCACGTCCAGGGGATCCATGCTGTCGTCAGTGTGCTGGCTTGGCGCGTCAATGCTGACCCGTCGCATGTAGTTGAAGGTGGCGTTGAACGGCAACCCCGTGCTCATCCATAGGTACATGTCGGTACCCAGGTTGTTACCCGATGTCCAGAAGTCGTATTTATTGTAGCCTGTTAATGAGCATTATATTTTTAATTGAAAAGATTTTTTTGGTCAGAAAAATGTTAACAGTTAGCTCTTGGTGCAGATTTTTATTTAAAACTAGTACCTAACTGCCTTCGCTGCGATATACATAAGGGCTTTTTCGGATTCTTTAAAGTGTTTTTCTTGTTCTTTTTGACTGGGAAACACATTCTTATAAAACAAACCCTAAATAATCCAAGCTTAGCACTTAAAGAATTCAAATCGGAACAGCCGTTTCTGAGATCAGCGGGCATAAAGGCTAAGACAAACATTCTAAAAATATTATTATTTCTTTCTAAAAACACGCAAAAACAGATTCTCCGAAATATCTCCAGTGTACTGACAGAGATCAGTTTTATTGTTTACACTGATGAAGAGGTGAGATGATTACGCAGTTAAACAACTGTAGGTTAAGGAGCAATTTTATAGGCAATTAAGATTTTGATGTGTCCAACACTCATAGTCCTCATTACGTTAAAAGCTGTTATATGTTTTATGACTATCATTAAGTACAATGTTATCTGCAGATAATTAAGTTGTACCATTAAAAGGTTTTAATTGGCATGATGTGATGCCAATGCATTACTTTTTTACCTATAGAATTAACTTTACCGATGCATCTGTTTTAAAGACAATGTCTGAAGGTATGAGTGAATGTACTGATGGCAATACGGCATTTGCTTAACTTGTACCAAAGCATACTTTTTATTAAAAACGATGGAATCAATGTTAACTTAAAAAAACTTAAAACTTATAGATTCACGCTGAATTATAATTCAAAATTAAATTCAATTTCAATTATATTTGAACAATTTAAAGTAATTAAAACCTTAAACTAGATCTTACCGGCATTAGTGAGATATGTCGTTATTGAATCAGCTTTTTCCTTAGTCTCAAACGACGCAAGCTGTAATCCAAGAGATCTGGAACAAAATAATTCTATTTGTTAACCGTGAATCATCGCTTAACATAAATACAGTGTACTATGCGATAAATGTAGAATGACTGGTCCCTTAATATATCTAAAGTGGTAGGATAAATATTGAAGTTTACAAGCGCATATTTTACAGAATTATATTAAGTGCAATAAGTTTCGATGGAGAGTAAACGTAATATCTAACTGATATCGCGCTAAGATTGTACTCCGCTCCATCGAGGACATAAGTACACGATTTAGCTAAATACCATCTAGAGTAATCTCACTCTGCAACTCCGCAGACTACGCGCCCGATCCTGTTTGTCGAGATGCAATTTATCCGTTAAAGACACGGTGTGGCCTTGTACTGACGGTTCAACATTCTTAGCACCTACAAGTTCAAGAATAAACCTTAACAATTTATTGAACCCATCAAGTCCCGTACAGCTATTACATGTCCTTACTCCTTAAGATCTTTTATTACAATCCTCACAGGAAATTTCAATGACTTCATAGATTTGTATGCTCGGATTAATGCTTCCAACTTTGCTTTTATCGTTTTATTTAAATTAAGGCATTGTACGTTCGTCTATATCAAAACGAAACAAGAACCAAAATTTCAGACACAATAATAAGGTAGACGTACTAAACAAATAAGTAATACTAATTACTGAGTTACCCAGAAAAAGTAACTATCGTACTGCAAAAATCGAATGGGCACACACATTTCAGAGTGCTACATGCAGGACACGTATTTTCTCCTTGTGCCGAATTAAAATGTCATAAAATGCACTCGTCTTGAATCCTATAGTGGTCTGGGAAGTAATTGCAGTTCCCATTGACATCTACGTATTTGTATCGCTGTAACGGTTTACCATTTTTTCGCTCGGGTCTTCATCAGTATTCAGTGTATGACAGATCCAGTACAAAATAGGTCCATAAATAATTCAAAGTTTATTTTATTCAGTGGTAAATACTGAACAGTTTTACATGAACACAAATCTAAACAGAATGTAATGAAAGGAAATCACAAATTACTTGCTATACCTCTAGGTTCAGTAACTTTGGCTGATAGTAAAATACCCAAAAATAAATCGATTGTATTTGGAATTTTAGATGGAGTGTCATTCTAGTATGAAAATGTAAAAATGTTTCATGAAATTCAAGAAGGCCCATGGCTGAAGCTGATCGAAGTTTGATCGAAGAACATTATATTTTCATTATCTCAATATGCATGAACTTATAACACTTAAATTGATAAACCCCTCCATCGAATGTGTTTTGGATCAGTATGTTGTAATGCGCATAGGCTCCCCGATTGCAAGAAAAAGTGTCTTGATGTATCAAATACAAGTTATCAAGACAGATATCTTATGACTGTATAATCAAAAGACGATCTTGAGTAAAAACATTTTTTACTTGTGTATAATTTTATTTATTTTTAAACTAAAATAATATACATATAATTTTTAATTTATTCTACAAATTCGCAGTATTTCTGACTCTTCCACAATCATTGTTAATACGTGACTGCGGAAGGGGGGACGAAGTAGCAAATGACAGTCTTGTAAGTGCCGTTATTTTTTATGATTGCGACGAAAAGTAATCGTGGCAGAGCGACGAACTACGAACAATTCGCATTTTCCACGGTTGCCCGATAGTACGCCGTAAGATACTTCGTCACGCGCAGATGTTGTTGGACTCCGGCTCGATGCGCCTGTCATATCAAAGACGAATTCTTCCCGTTTTTTGCATCGCTTTATTGCGATACTCGACGAAGTGCGACCTTAATCGATTACATAGTAAGAAGTAATCCATACGCACTATCGTTATAAGTGACAGGGCAACTTATCACTCTATAAAAACTCCCCAAGTCTTTACGGACCGTTGCTTTCCGCGTCGTTAACAATTGAACCGTGGGTATGTAGGTCGTGACGGCGAATGTAGAAGGACATCGTGACCGACGGTAAGGCGACTGACCTTTTTGAGCAATTGAACGTGATAGCGTTAAAGTCGAGGATGCTCGAATGCTACGGACTTCCATATACGAACTATCGTTAGTCATCTTCAAGGGTTTCACTGTGAACGTCTTATTGAAATTTAATCACACCGCGGAAAAGGAACTTGGAGAAGTTAACTGGGAAGTTGGCCTGTAATTTTGTAATTAAGCCTTTATGATCGAGGTTCAAGAGTGGATAATAGATTCGTGGGAACCGGGCACAACAGATCCTGTGTATTGTAGAACGTCACAAACAGCTCGCGGAAGCTCACAGAGCTGCCGATATTGTTCTTGAATGATCCCAGAGAAGCTAACGGTAATGCAAATGTCCCTACACTTCCTGGTTCAGTGCCGAGCCTGAGTAGGCTTGTTAACACCCGCCGACTGTGCACACTTATGGCAGGACCTCAGGTACAAGGGTCCAGATAAGACGGATAAGCATTACGAGTCACGATATAACTATTACCTCAGAGAAATTCACGTCGTGAGAATTATGATACGACCTTCAGGTAAACTATGAGATAATATCTCACTACCGAGCTTCAATTGATTTATTCAATAATAGACATTGGAAAATGGACTTACCTGCAGTATTGATAAGCTAGAAAATAGTTGAGCTCCGGACTGTAGGGGTTCATTCTTGATATGAAGTATTGGACTCCATCCAATTGAATCGTGGTTATCCTTTGAGCTGAAACAATAAATAAATAAAATGTGCTATTAAGAGAAGATTATTTCAAATATGGTTTTAAATCGTGAGTTGGATATATTTTAATGGCATCTTTTAAGAACTCTGTAATATTATTGTAATATGGGAAAATGGTCTATTTGAATGGACTTAGAAATATTATTGTTTGACCGATTTTATGTACCGACAGGGCTCATTGGTTATGAAAATAACATTTGAGTTTTATGAACAAAGTTACGATTCAAATTTTTAGATATATGAGCAATATATGTGTACAAAGATACTTTAGTATCTTTGGTACAACTTCACGCAAAAACTAAAGATGCGATCTTGATGAAAATTGGCACTTAGATTATCGTCTTGAATACTAAATACTTTTTATCGACGTACCGACGTACGCGAGCGAAGCAGCGAATGGAAACTAACTTGTATATAACGGAACATGATTTTTGAAAAGTGCTCGTTAAACCAAATCTATATTAATATTAAAAAGCTGAAGAGTTTGTTTGCTTGAACGCGCTTATCTCAGGAACTACTGAACTGATTTGAAAAATTCTTCCAGTTTTAGATAGCCCATTTATCGAGGAAGGCTACTGGCTATATATAATCACGCTAAGACCAATAGCACCAATGAAAAATGTTTTAAAATCAAGAGACTTTTTTCCTTTTGAGAGTTTCCGCTGCGTGCGCTGCGTAAACGGTTAAAGTTTCGTGAAAATCATTTATGGAACATACAGAAACGAAGTCGCGGGTTAAAGTTTGCATTAGCCCAAATTCTACGCGGACGAAGTCGTAGGCGGAACCTAGTTGAAGTATAAGCGAAATGGTTAGAATAATCTTTTTAAACCGTACTCTAAGCGTATCCTTTGTTTATGACGTCTATTCATTCTAATGATGCGAAGTGGGAGGAACGATAGCAATGAATGGTGCTCACAAAAATGAATATGACCCCGAGATGTGTCGCATTCTTTCATCGAGCAACGTGGGCAACACTGGACCAATGTGGGACGATTTGACGGACAAACACCACACCTCCGCACTTTGAACGCCGTCACGCTTGTACCGCTGAGCCCTCATAGATTTTACAAATACCATCATCAATCTTCCTTTAACGAGTACTAGAGATCTTGTCTGCGGTTAAAATTCAACCGTAATTCAACGGTGTAACGTTAATTTGTCATTGACAGTACCATAATAGTCAAACGTTTGTGTCAAATATTTGGTAGTGATATTTTATTTGTTGATTTAATGTACATATTTCAAATGCATTATTATTTGAAATTTTAGCATTCTGCACTCCTTCTCCAAGTAAATTATAATTGTGCCAAATTTAGTACACCTCCGACCCTGTGTTTTTCGTAAAAAGGGGTTTAACGTTTTCGCTTCAAGTCCTACTAATATTATAAATGCCACCGTTTGCGAGGATGAATGAAGGTTTGCTACTCTTTCACGAAATAAACTTCTGAACGGATTTGATTGAAATTTGGCACAGAGATAGATTATAATCTGGAATAACACATAGACAATTTTTTATCAACATATCACGCGGGCGAATCCGCGAGCGTATCCTAGTATTAAAATCTAGTTAAGTTACTTTATACAAGTAAATAGTAAATAAGTAAATATCTTTGAACAACTCACACGTGATGAGCAGGAATGTTTGTTCTGTGTGTCTGGGTGTAATATCTATATAAGTATACATATATTTCAAAGTATTTATGTATGTTTATCAGTTGTTTGATCACCATAGTACAAGCTGACGCTTAGTTTGGGGTCAGTTGGCCGTGTGTAACTTGTCCAAAGATATTTATTATTAAAAAAATAACTCAGCACATCTTTTACACAGTTCATAACTGAGGAGGACTTCCACCACACTGTTCTAATGTGGATTGGTACAAAGTTTCATGTTTCTAGTTCAACTGTGCGTTGTCTATCAGTCAGATACAGGAACGTCTTTATTTACTACATTAAAAGAATTGAAGTTGTTTTAGCGGTCAACCGTCCATTCTTTCCTACGTGCCTAATGAAATACAAAAGTCGGCTCCTGTTGCGTTCACCACTACCTCTGATACGACATAATTAAAATCATTTCTTAGCCAACCATCATAATTTTATTGTACGTGGGTTTTAAAGCGGTCTATTAGCTTCGATTATTACTGATCTGCAAAGATAAGCATGAGCAGGCATGGTCTGGGTACACGCCGACTAACAACACGCACCACGCCTAATATAATAGTACTTGCAATTGTCATATACAATAAATTACAAGTAGTAACGTACGTAAAAATTCTTGAGCGCTTGAGGAACTTCAGCTTTTGGAGTTACTAATATTATTGTTGTTAACAGAGAATTACTTAGCAACTAGAAGAACGATAAGGGTCATAAGTATTTAATTTAATATATCCTATTTAAGAACGATGGCTCTTAACGACGATAGATGTAGTTAATAGATTATTCTATGACATTTTCTATTAATCTATGACCCTGAATAGTGAAATATAGTGGTACAAGTGTACTAGCCAGCAATGGCAGATAAGTAATGTACTAACATGACTAATACCGTTACATTGTAACTAGTTAAGATACAACAATGTCGTGAGTAGATATCCAATAGACCTGTTGAAAGGCTACAGGATAGTAGAATGAAAATATATTGTTATATAGTGTGTAGATAGAAGGCGAGGAGCGAGTGCACCGATCTTCGGTCATTACACTGTGGAAGTGCATTGTCATTCGGTTTAAGAAACATGAACGGAGAACTCGCCGACTGCCACAGCACTACAAAACGAAAACCTAGCCGCCTACAAATGAATAAAAGACCAGACAGCCAGTGACAGCAATGCATACGCACGTAAACCCAGCTGAGGCCTTTTAAGCTGATAGCTACGGCTTGTCATCTCTAGTTTTACCTTTTTAAATTGTTTCTCGTATGTTCCATGTATCTTTTGTTGGCGCCCACACACCGCACAATTGCAGAATTGTATAATGTATTTAGATTAGCGTGTTGTTGAAATTTTCTTTCGTTTTTCATCTGATACGTTTAAGGTTTTAAAGATACTTTTGTTTATAAGCAGCTTAACGATCGAAATAAATCGATTTTGTCGTAAATATTCCCAAAACACTTACTGAGATGATAAGGACGTTCGTATAATTGAGATAATCTTTCGCCTGATTTGATACTTTTGATTCATTCTTCCAAGTCCCGATGTCATAATAAAAGTCTTATGCTAAAGGCTTAAGGTCGAATCTCAGTTGAACCTCGATACATCGTGACATGCATCGACTACTTATATAGCGTGTGTGATCCCGCTGAGCTTGATAAATAACTATCCATAAGACGATTAATAAAAGCTAATTAAGTGCATCCTGTGCGGTGTTGGACGGACGTTGAAAGACGCGGAAAATTAACAACGTGGCGTCCGTCAGATTTGCATACTACCGAGTGGTATTGCCAATAAATCAGAAGATTGATGGGGACTTTGATCTCGACAACCGTACACGTGTGTGTATAAGCGTGCTGTCGCTCAACGAAATATCTCAATCGATTGAAACGATTCCGCTTGCGATACCAAAGATTTAATGCTCTTTGGGTCAAGCAAGGATGTAACGTAATTTTTATAGTTTCCTCTTTAGTTACGAACTACATTATTATGTAGCCGGTTTTACGTTACCTTATCTCTCATGTCACAAATGTCCCAGACCAGAAGTCCAGTCGGTATTTCTAAAACCAGGTTTCTGTAATATCAACAGCTTAGGCATATGGTGACTTGAAGCTTGAAATCAATGAATACGAATGTCTCATATCACATTTGACAAGTCGGATGGCAAGTAACCGACTTGTCCTGCCAAGTTTAACTACTGGGCTTCTCGAGCTATTAGAGGACTTCTCTGAGCACAACTCATGAATAATTCATACTCATGCATATACAATGACTCGCATTACTCGACCACTTCGCTTTCACGTTTTATAACTTCTCAATGCTGACTGTCGCGAACTCTGCTCGACGTTTTTGCATCAAAAACCAATATGCAGACTATGTGGGCTCTTATCTATGTCTATTGCAATGTATGTATAGGTACTTAGGTTAGCTCATTCTATTGCTTGGTAATGCCAAGTCAATATTTGATTTGGCTAGCAACTGCAGTTTGACTTTATAACGATAGGTTTGAGATTTAATTCTACAGACCAGTTTTACCATTGATTGATATTCTATTGAGATTAAAATTGTACATTAAATCAAATTTGGAACATTTTAATGCACAGCATATAATAAAATCTGCTTCTAACCGCTTCCTTTCACCTACAACATAGCCTACTGAAGTTTTTTGCCGAAATTAACTATTTGCCTTCTATATCACTAGACTACAACAATTAATTCTACATAATTCCTATGCGTTTTATTAAAACTACTAACGACATCATCTTAACTTCTTTAGACTGTATAGACCTAAGTTGATGGTAGGCTTTAATGTTCTGTAGTTAGACATTTCAAATTAGGCACATTAAGTTTTTAATATTGTCAAAAAAATTGTTGAAAATAGAAACCAAATTTGCATGAGAATGAATTGTTTCACTACCTGCTTATAACTAAAGTTCAAACGTTACACCGCCCATCACAATACCATTTTATACGTATAAAAATAATAGTGTATTTCCATACCAATTAATATGATGCAAAATATTTTTTTATACAACTCTCAATTCTCCGTAACAGATAACAATGACAGATCAAAACGAATACATGCATCAAGTGTCAGCGAATACGCATCTCGATTTACCATAGATATTCCACAGCTATGCAATAAATGTCTACCAGTTCCTTCCACAGTTAACGTAGTGCATTTCGATGTAGTAATACAAAATAAACAGCAATATATCCTTTGAAAAGACGATCGTTAAGAACGTTTAGAAAGTGGGGACGAACGGGCGGAGTAAAAAAATATCCGAGCTAAAGACGCTCGACCGATCTGAAACAAGGTTGCAAACAGAGCATTGGTCTTCTACAAAAACTCTCGATGGTTGCTGGACGTAAGAAATTGACAGTTTTACTACGTACATGTTATTCGATGCAACGTCACCTTGTGTGTCAGGGAAAAAAAATGTTTAGTGTGTCGTTTTTGCGTTTTTACAAGCTTTCCTTTAACTTGCATGGTATGGTTGTATAGTTAGTATATTAGTTTGCTGGTTTGCTCGGGTCAAATCTTGCAAGTTTAACTGGACGAACTTCCTCTACAAATTTTTAAATAAGCCTCAGGAGGGGATGACAATGCGTTTTTATATTAACCATTGTCTTACTTTGTTCAGGATTGGCTCCAGACAAAAGAACTCAATAGTCAACAATACAATTTTATGTGTTTCTTCGTATTAGGGATCTGTAATTAAAACTTGTGTTTTTAAATATTTTAATGAATCTTGTTTTAAATCTTCAACTTCAGTACAATTGAACAGCTTGCAGGCCTCCAAAGGGTCCTTGAGTCGTATACTATGTTTGGCATTTACATGTCAAATAGTTTTTTTAATAACTTCTCGATATATGGGTGGTATTTTGAATGTGAATTTGTGTTCAACATCGCCGGGTATGTAGTCGTATTGCGGGGATTTGTTGTGGTTTTTACTAAAGATATATAATAATCATATAATAATAATCATATTAAATATTATTTTTTAGATACGTTTTAAAAACAAACACTAGAACTATTCCAACTTGTTACTTCAATGCATATTGGTGAGAGTGATGCTTAGGCCGCTAAAAATATACACTTTTATAAGATGTCACTATCGTGATCATCTCAACCCGTCACGGCCCACTATTGGGCACGGGTCTCGTCTCTGAATGACGAGGTTAAGGCCACAGTCCATTACGCTGGCCAAGTGCGGATTGGCAAACTTCACACACCTTTGAGTTTTGCAAACTATGCATGTTTCCTCACGATGATTTCCTTCACCGTTACAGCGAGTGACATTTAAAATGTCACTGTCATTTTAAATATCACTCGCTGTCATAAACGCATGTCATAAACGCATATAACTCCGAAAAGTCAGAAGTGCGCAACCCTGGGATTCGAATCCGGACCCCCGAGTAGGAGGCCGAATTCATAACCACTAGGCTATCACCGCTTTTTTATTTTTGATTTAATTATTGTTATTATTATTTATTATTGCAAGAGTAACATTAAATATTACATTAGCCTGGTTAAGGGTGTAGCAAATTCCAGAGAGGCACAGTTATGTAATGAATATTCAATAAATGGTCAATATTCATTAGTCTACATTAGTCATTTTAGTCTAATTAGTCATTACAATTACGAGTATGTCAATTTATTTAATATTTCAGATAATTATGTACTCACTATGACACTACCATGCAGTACCATTTACATAACAGTTATAATTCTTTTTTTTAACTTTTCAGTAATATTATTTCAAGTTCAAGTTAATGATGAAGATATTCCGAGAATATTGTCGTGTCTCTGTTAGTGCAGCTGACATTATATTGGCGGGAAGGTAGTACGCGATCGTGTCGGGAGTCGGATCACGTCACGCACCGCGCCCCGCATACTGATGGGCCATGCTGCCGGCGCGTACGACACGACGGCGTACAGACATCGACTACATAACCTATTAGACAACTAGAGTAAACTGTTTCTGGTAACACTTGACACCAAATGCCCGTGGTAAAATATTAGACACCGGTCTCAATGTTCCAAGTAATGGTTGAAGAGTTCTGTTGGCTGATGTACGAAAAGACAAAGTTTCAGCACTGTAGAGTGAGAAGAGATGTACTGGGTTTCGAAAATTTGACATGAACCAACCGACATTCTAATGTCAGTGTTCCCGTTCGATTACAATTTAAATGTATTCAAGTCCTGTGTGAATAGGCTTCTACTAAGTTAGTTCGCTTTGCCATCGAAGACTTCATTGCCACTTACCGTCAGGCGGGATCGTAGTCTTTCGGAGTAGATCGTACTGATTTATCCAAGGTAAAATGTAATTGCCGCACTCAAGAGTCATTAATGGTTACTTAACTAGTAGTAGTTATATGAATTCTGTATTTAAAGACGGTATTTTTAAATTTATGTAACAACTAGCTTCTGCCCGCGGCTTCGCCTCCGTACACCGTACGTGATAAAAAGTTATTTCTACATAATATTCCAGACTGTATTCTATCTCTGTGCCAAATTGCATCTAAATCTGTTCAGAAGTTTTTGCGTGAACGAGTAACATACATCCATCCTCAGAAACTTTCGCATTTATAATATTTGTAAGATTACTGTGACAATAATAAATTGCCAGTTAAATAAATAATTTACAAAGGGAATGTACTTTGGTCATAGTTGAGATCCGCGAAGCAGGCGGATATCCGGTCGTTCATCCGTACTGGACCGAGTGCCGGACGCTAACGGATCACCTGACACTTGCGAAATGACACATCGCGAAGGTGTCACTCATATTAAATAATTTCATTTGCAAGTTATATTTGAAGCTATCTTGAATTAAACATACCCCCTTCCGTGTGTGTAATATCTATATTAATATTATAAAGCTGAAGAGTTTGTTTGTTTGCTTGAATGCGCTAATATCAGGAACTAATGAACCGATTTGTAAAATTCTATCAGTCTTAGTTAGCCCATTTATCGGGGAAGGCTATAGGCTATATATCATCAGTCTAAGACAAATATGAGTGAAACACCAATGAAGAATGTTTTCGGGGAT
>DWJZ01000312.1:0-35324 GCA_018249125.1 Asbolis capucinus
GTATGCTCCGGTGTGTCCTCCACCATTTGGCAATGGTGACACAAGGGAGACTCCTCTCTCCTAATTCGGTACAGGTACGACCCAAAACATCCATGACCCGTCAGTACCTGTACCATCCTGAATGTCAGGAAATAGCCCTGTGGCCTTTTCAACCAGCCTTCTAGGACCGGACCAATGGCATCAAGCGTCCTTCTGCCGAAAACAGCACCTGCTAAGTTGTTCGCCCATTGGTGAACGAGCGACTTCTGTGCCCCTTCTCGAACAGCCTCCCGTTCTTGGAGGGTCGGACGTTCGCCCGCCGCTCTCCGTTCCGCTGTCCAGTTATAGACAGCGGACAATACTCCTGCCTCAAGCTCCCACGGAGGGGTGCTTGCTACCGCACAGGCAGCTGCGAAACTAACTGTGCGGTAGGCCCTTCCCACCCGCAGTGCAATGGCCCGTTGGGGCCTACGGATTAGGGTCAGGTTCTCCTCTCGATGTAGAGTATCGGCCCATATGGGTGCTCCATACAGCGCCATGGAGCGCAAAATGCCAGCATAGAGGCGCCGGCATTTAGCATTAGGCCCCCCCAAGTTCGGGAGTAGCCACCCCAAGGAGTCGGCAGCTTTAAGCAGTCGCGGTGCCAGGCTGCGGAAGTGTGGGCCAAAGTGCCACCGGCAATCAAGGATAAGACCCAGATATTTCATCTGGGTCTTAATTGGGATCGGAAAACCCCCAACAACCACATTGGTTCCGGCAGGCGGGTGCCGCCGAAGCCCATGGAAGTACATAGCCTCGGTTTTCTCTAAGGCCACCCTCAAACCGAGGCTACGAATCCTCTCAATGATGAGGGAGCTACCCACAGTGGCACGCCGAACCGCCTCCCTGAAATCTCTCCCCCTGGCCGTGAGAAGGGTGTCGTCGGCGTAGCATAGCAAGTCAGTGCCATGGAGGAGAGCACCCCGTAGGAGCCAGTTATAGCCCAAA
The DNA here is from genome assembly GCA_018249125.1 of Asbolis capucinus. NCBI lineage: Eukaryota > Metazoa > Arthropoda > Insecta > Lepidoptera > Hesperiidae > Asbolis > Asbolis capucinus. Next base: position 967 of record DWJZ01000312.1, read on the forward strand.
TTCCACAGGAGTGGGCCCAATACTGACCCCTGTGGAACTCCGGTCTCAGCCGAGGAGCGATGCAAGTCCCCGTTCCTCGTGATGTACAGGATCTCGCGTCCTACGAGATAGTCCTGAATTATGGCCCGAAGATATTGAGGGACTCTATGGTAGTGTAGTCCCGCGAGTATGGTGGAGTGGGGGATGCTATTGAAAGCATTCGAGATATCGAATGACACAGCCACGACATATTCCCTTTTCTCAGCCGCCTTGAAAGTTAGGCGTTTCAGCCGAGATACAGCGTCTATGGTAGACCGCCCCGCCCGAAACCCGAACTGCGAGTCCGCCAAGTCTGGCCCGACAGATCCCAAATGTGCATTGAGGCGGGAAGCCACCACTCTCTCAAACAATTTCCCCGCCTCATTTAAAAGCACAATAGGCCTGTAACCTGCTGGGGAATCCGCTGGGGAAATCCTAGGGGAATCCTAACCTAACCTAACCTAACCTAACCTAACCATCAGGCGGGATAGTGGTCAAGCACTAATTTATAGAAAGTAAAAAAAATTTACAGTGAACGACCATTATGGACGCTTTAAATTGATAACGAAACGTCATCTAAATCAGGGGTGAGAAAACCGCGGCCCGCCCTTTGACGCCCTTTGAGCATTTTTAAATTAGATTTTTTGTGTTTAGAAGATAACATAAAAAACATTTTGATACAGAAATTAAGCAAATATATATAATAACACTAAAACGTTAAATAGATTTGATTAAGTATAAATAATGCTAATCTATGTGCAGCAAAAATCAAATTTAAAATTGGCCCTTTCATTCAGATGCAAAATCAAATTTAAAATTGGCCCTTTCAGAAATCAAATTTAAAATTGTCCCAATCATTCAGATGTAATATCAAATTTAAAATTGGCCCTTTCAGAAATCAAATTTAAAATTGGCCCTTTCATTCACAAAGTTGCTCACCCTTAATCTAAATCAATTTACATTAAAAAAAAACAGAATGCCTGCCATTCTTGATTGTTACAGAAGTTGTAATAATAAAATCAATTAAAAATGTTATCAGTGTTACTTTCATTCAACATGACCTGTACAATTTCTGGTTGTCATGATCAAATCAGTTAATGAAATGTTGCAACAAACTCGCGTATCTATCTAACGATATAATCAGAATAATAGAAATTTCGTCACACTTCCCCCAAATAAGAGATCAATCAAGAAAGTTGACGAAACTAATTTTACATGGACATGATCAAATCGTGCTCAATTTAATTGGTTAACTAATCAGATCAATTAATAATTGATTCAACTTGACCTTGAGGTTAATTTGTTCGCTTTGTATTAAATGAAATGTTTTAATAGACATCAAATGTTATTATTTATATAATTGTCACTTAATTAAAACTAATGTTGAATTCACTCATAATAAGTGACTGTTAGGTGTCAAATTATTTGATCGTTGTTCGAGAAAATTGATCAATGTGTATTTAACATGACAGAATTTGAATATTATTTTTATTAATAGCAAAATGCAACATTTTGACGTTTCTTATGATTTTCAAAAGCAACAAAAAGTCGCACATTTTCTAAAACAACACCCTAAAGAAAGCATATATATTCGAAAACAAAACCTTAAACTTTTCCTTGACCCAAAAAGCCCTTAATTCAATTATGTGGGTACAATTGGAGTAGGTGACAAAGCTTTCATCTCAACGGCATAAATAAAAACCTTGCACAAATGCATTACCATTACATAAGTTCAATCGAGGTTATCCACAACACGATACGACTCAGTGGTACCTACCAATGTATACATCCTAAATTAATTTTGTACCATAATCATTAGATCATAAGGTTCATTATTGGTTAAATTAATTACTTATGTTGATGTTTATGCATCCTACATATAAAACTTGTTAGGACTTCCGGAGGTTAGTGTTGCATACCATCAAATATTTAAATGTCTCGGACATTGGTTACTGAATCGAGTTGTAGGCCTTAAGGCAAAACACAGTTACAAGTGTTATTTAATACGCACAAACACGTTTTTTACATAATATTAGTAAATGCTTGGCTACTCGTATAATCCCACCAGCAAGCGGCGATGTAGTCGTTGATGGTAAAACGCATTAACACAGAAGAAGCCTATAATATACTCGGGTGGAAATACGGATGCAGTTAATTTATTCCAATCCTTTGCGGCACGCTATACTTGGGATTTCGTAACTGTTTTGCTAAGTTTGAAGAGTTCCCTTGTCTGGTGTCAATCCTGAAGTCAGTCGAATCTGAGCATCCGATCATACTTATCATAAAAATGTTATCAAGACAGAAGTTTTATGTAAAATTTCAGCTTTATTTATTAAGAAGTGGGTCTAATAAAACTTGTAAAATTTGACTCCAACAAACCAATAAACTAACATACTAACATACAAAGTAAGTTATATAAAAGCTTGTAAAAATTATCTGCTTTACTCAAGCATACAATGTGTGTGAGTATGACTCATATATCGCTCTCTTTCATGTGCGAGTGAAAGAGATTGTTCGTCTATATCAGCAATTCCCAAAGTAGTTAGATCCGCATCGTGCAGTATTGCCAGATTTTTTTTACTAAGTCGGGATTTTGACGTTTAAAGTGAAAAAGAAGAAAGTTGGATATAGTAAAGAGACGTATACAATCAAAAGTTTTTTAATATACATTTATCTTTTTTATTTTTGCATTTAGCTTTAAATTTTATTTCGAGAGATGGGTATGAGATATAAGCCCAAAAGCCACTGTGACCAAAATTGATTTATTGTGGCCGTTGTTTTATTATTTGGAGACAGCTTTAAACTAAGTTTACGTGACAATATATGTATATCAAAAATATCTTCTCATGCGGGAGGCAGAATAAGCATAAGCATTTATTAAAATAAGTCTAGCTCACAAGTTCTGTAATTAGCTTATGAAGAGAAGAAATTTCTATGCATATATCCTTTTTAACACTATCTGTACTTGGCATAAATTAGTCCGGTTTTTTTTTAATTTTCTTCAACCACACATAGGATTAGTAGAGGATCTTACCGGTTATTATTTATGATGATTATTCCTCTTAAGAAGAGTCCTCGCTATGTGATGTCGGATGATTCTACTGTGGTATTTGTAGTAAAACACGTAGTCATGGCATATACCAGTAAAATTTTTCTAAATTAGAACAAAATCCGGTTAAAAAAATGTACATCCGAGGTTAATATTTACAATCGTTTTTCGAAAGTCATCGTTAAATTTTAGAACCACTGGCTAAACCGTCTACTGTTTTATACGTAGCTATAAACATTATCCTTAAAGTTTACTTGGTTCAGAGAAAAAAGGCAACAAGTTATGGGCCATTTAATACATCCGTATCGGTGCGATTTTTATTTGAATGTCAGCGGCTTGAAAACCTTGGCCGCGGTCATAGTACTTGGCAGCCTTTCTCGATATTACAGATTAGTTATACTCGTAAGCCGTTGTCCTAAAGCTTATAATACTTCTTTCGTGACTTATTGGAGACAGTTAATATCGAAGGCAGTTCGTCTTGTTTGACTTAACAACTCTAATAGACCTAGTTCTGTTTTCTTCGCTTTTCTGAGCCAGTTCGTATTTTTGTGCTTTCTGAACCAATTCTTCTTATTTGGCTGTCAGAACTTGTTCTTCATGACTTAGTTTAACAGCAAATTCTTCTTGGACAGCAAGTTATAGGATATGCATTTTGTGATCTGCATGAATGATAATGACCTCAGCCATAGTGACCACTCACTATTAAAAAGAGAGATAGAATAAAAACATATATTATATTAGGCTAACATAAAGAATAACGAAGGACAAAATAAAATAAACTCAGATTAAAGTAAGAATAAACTAATAACTTGTACATAAAACCTAAAATAATTATCATTATATATCATTAGATAGTTAATTTACTCATTTGTCCATTATTACAGACAAAAAATTATTGTATGTGACATCCGACCTATGCCTCAACTAGGCAAAATTTCAGTACCTAGAATCCTGGGAAATTGATGTATTTCGCTTTCAATACAAAGATTGATACGACTTGATTGAGACATGATATGATTAAGATTGTATGAAATATTAGTGATAAAAAATATAGCGATAAAAATATTACGATTTCTTATTACTATGACATAATATACTGAACTGTACTACACTAAATATACTATTTTTATATACTAAAACGACTTATAGCTTCAAATATATATTCATGTTTATTGTGATACAATATTGTACGAAAATAATAATCGCAAAAAAAGACCCGGAAACTCTTACTAGAAGTTTATTTTGTTGTAGATAAACACAATTATAGATCCAATCGTCATTTTAATTATAATATTATCGCATTATACAAACATATCTACATAATTATTAATTGTAAATGAATGCAGGAACTAACTTGTAGTATCTTAGATTGTATTTAAAGCTTACCCATTTATTTTTTACAACAATGATAAAAATAGAATTTAAACTTTAATTTCGAATAGGATGTGAGTTTTTCTTATTTCCATGACAATGTTTTAAATATTGATATGCAATAATGAAACTTAATCCAATGTGTTAAAGTTGAAATTGTATATGTTTGTTACAGGACCTTCTAAAGTAATTATTTCCTTTATGAAAGTATCTGTAACTGAAAGTGAAGGTTTCTGAAGAAATCCGCTTGATTACGTTTTAATATTAGAGACTTAATATCCAGTTAGATTTATTAAATGTCAAAGTATTCTGTCATGAGTAGGAATGTTTATTCTGGGTGTCTATTTAAGTATGTATTTAAAAATATATGTATGTTGACAGTTGTTTGATCCCCGTAATACAAGCTAACGCTTAGTTTGGGTTCAGGTGGCCGTGTGTGAGTTGTTCAAAGATATATATTTTTTTTTTATTTATTTGTATGGTTTCTCGAACTAATCACTTTCGGGGAAGGAAAAAGTAAAGAGCGTCCTGAAGCGGTATGTTCTAGGTGGGACTGGAGTTAGTGTCATTATTGATTCCAGTTACTGAAGTGGTATAGTAATTTCTCTTATTTTTTGTCTTCCTCGCCCATGTGGGTCTATAACTTTACTTTACTGACTGTGTACCTTAATTTAAGAAAAAAACAATTTTATGTACTTCATCACCTAGTTACGTACTGGAATAATAATTCATAGTTTCCGATTAAATTCCGAGATCTTCCCAGCTATAACCAACGCGGCGGTCGATTATCAAAATCGCTCGCTTAATTATATCGAGCGTAAATATTAATAGCAGTTGCTATCTAAATTGATCGAGTTATTTAATATCGAAAAGCGATTCCCGATACATTATCGTTAAGATAATGCGAGTGTTCGTAAACATTTCGTTTTTAAGAACGATTGACGAAAATTTAAGGATTCTCAATGGTTTTTTGTGTATTTAGTCGACTAACGATTAAGGATAAGTGCTGTTTAATGGTCAATATTGCCCATGGTCAACAAAATAGCCAACGCGTTGCGGGTAGAAGGTAGTGGAACTATAGAAAAACTTATTCTGGTAGTATAACTTTTGGTAGATTTACATCCATCCATCCATTAATCCATTAAATAGTACTGTTACTCGAAATTATAATTTAATTTTTAAATGGTAGTCGTATTGTAACTCGATACTATGAAATTATACTTGTTATAATTGAGGCGCTAAACCTGAAGTTGCGAGTGTCGTGTATTTCTTGTTAGTGCATTATAAATACATAAATACTGGACTGCTACGTGACGCATATTGTAGGGACCCTGATACACGGGGTTTTTGCGTGGTGTTTAAGAACAGAAAAGAACAGAAATGGCCTGGAGAGTATTTATCAACTTTGATACCACGCGGGCCCACCCTAGGTTGTAATAGCGCGCGGTTACATATTTATTTTTTAAATTATTTATATAGCTATTTTTAAAACACCCTAACACGGTAATAATATTTCTGCTCATCACAGAAAAGCTTTTTCTGGGTAGGGAACGAACCCACGATCCCCAGCTTGGAAGTAAGGTTCATTAACTACTAAACCAACACGTCAGTCTCATATAAAAGTTTCAATGATGTATAATTTTATTTATTTATTTATTTATGTATTTATTTATTTATTAAACGTACATAGATTTAAAATTGTATATATTACAGATCGTTGGTTCCACACTAGGATTCCCTGTGTTCTGGATGACCAACACCTTCCTGTATAATTACAATAAAAAACACTTACTACACAGTTAACGTTATACGGAGTGTGTGTGTGTATTGTATGATTGTGTGTGTACGTGTTGTATGTTTGTGTGTGTGTGTATTTGTAGTATGTTTGAATGTACATGTCAGTATGTCTGTCTCTGTGTGTGTGTGTTTTAGACTCTTCTGTCTTCTGGTTCTTCAAGCTAAATAGAATAATAGTCAGTAGCCGTTGTGATCTTCATAATCAAGACTAATTTATTTGATAATTAATTTTCGTAAATTAAAACAGTTCTACGCCATTAGCATACTTGAGAAAAGGTCGAAGTTGAATGAAATGTAAACTATTGAAATATATTTGCATAGAAATTGTGGAAAAATGCTGAAGCTTTTGTGATGATATCAGTAAATGAGATACGTAACAATTATTAAAGGCCTTTCTAAATCTAAATTTAATTACTTTGACAAGTTTTTATAAAAAGCAGTGTATGTTAGTATATTTGTTTGTTAAATGTTCGGGTCAAATCTTGCAAATTTTGTAAATAGGAACAACTCTCTTCATAAAAGTGAAGGTGAAAACTTTTAAATAGCATTACTTAGCGGATTGAGGTGAAACTGTGCACACAGATAGACCACATTCATGAAATGCACATGACATAGATTGAACCCGGACTGTAAATTCTATTAAGATGAATGACCTTTTATAGGAATATCGTACTAAAATTTTAATTGATAAACTTTTGTACATTTCCTACTAAACCTACTTATATTATTAACTTATTAAGATTGATTAATCATATCAAAATTGATTAATCATATCAAGATTGATTGATTGACTGAGATTATCTCTGTACTAAATTTCATTCAAATCCATTCATTGATATAAACCCTTATTCATATAAATACAGTATTCTTTTAGTATTTCTATTTTAACAATTTTTTCCGTGATATTATTTAATTTCGATGAATATTTTAGAACATATCGAAGTTTTGAAATAAGTCCGAAACAAAACGGTAGTCGTGCTTGCGACCACTCGACTAGTAAAACGTGGCGTATGGTCGTTGCACGTGGGTAACGCAGAATACGTCACGTTAAACATTCAGCTTGCAAAACAGGTCTACCCCTCAGGGGATGGTGGGAACATATTTCGCTTCTGTTTTCCGAAGTAGTTACAGGAGTTTCTATATCGGTTCATAGCAAGTTAAAAATAGAAGTTTTAAAGGTTCCGGAAACCATAGGATATCGGAGAACCGTGAAGACGAGAGGGCAAGAAGGCAGAAGGGTTGAAGAGGAGGCAAAGTGGGTGAAGAGGGAGGGAAGTGAAGAGGGAGGGGAGTGAAGAGCGGACGGAGTCGCGTGAAAACCTAGTATCCTTTCGTCGTCGATACTCCACCAGTCCGAACATCGCGCTATGCGTCTCCCTTCCTCATACGTAGTGCGAAGGAGTGGAATAAGTTGTCCATGTCGGTGTTTCCGTCCGATTACAATGTCAAGTCTTCAAGTCAAGAGTGAATAGGCATTTTATCATCTAAGACCGCATTGCTGCTTACCATCAGACAGGATCGCGGTCAAGCAAGCACTATTTATAGAAGGTAAAAACGACCGATCTGGATGGGCGCGAGTTTATTACTGGCATACATCGCTGTGCAGCACATCTTATTTATGCATGGCATTAACGCACATATACGTCACTGTCACTTCCTAACCTTCCGACACCTCTCGGTGTGAGAGGAGACCCGAGCCCAGTCATTTCAGCTCATAGTCGACGCTACTAACGAGTTATTCTAACTTACATGTTTTTATAAATTATCATCATTAATATTATAACTAACAAGCCGTACCTGGCGCGCGTTGCTACGCATCAACTTATCCATCTGTCCACTCGATACCACTTTGATACCAAAATATTTTACAGGGAATTCTGTACAAAGTTGCTAAAAACATCAGTGCTCTATCTCCTACCATCTCAGACTCTAACAAACTAAACAAACATTTATATATAGATGTAAGGACATTTTGTTAACTTTGTGGCTTTTGTTAAATAAGCGATTAGTGATTGAAAAATTAAAATTTTATTTTATTTTACTTGTTAATAACTGGTAAAGCAACTCTTTTATAATATGACTAGAAATTAGCCTCGCTTCGCTTCGGAAGAAGAGTTGTTGAGCGGTTTCAGAGTTACTATACTAATTATAATCTATTATCCCGAGGGATGAAAATAACAAAAAAAGAATTAATGTACAGAATTGACCCCGTTATTTTTATTATTAATATAGATATAGATGAAGAAAGAAAAACAATTATAACATTAAAAGTAAGAATTTCATCACTACACGCATTTAATACCAGGGATTACGTATCAGATATATTCCGTACTAGTTCATTATGCACCTAATCCCGGTAGCATAACGGGAATCGTACGTGACCAGATATCTAAACACTCGTATCTTATACTGTGGAATATTATTTGTTACCTACAAATTTGGTCACCAGAAAGGATAAGAAAGTTTCATAACAATGTTCATAGCTCGGAGGTGTGTTGTCTCTAAGTGACCAAGTTAAGCAATATTGAGCCCGGTAGGTAGGATTGGTGACTAGTGACGAAACGTTTGAGCATTTTCTTGGTTTAAAGGTCACGTAAAGTCAATTACGGCTGATATTTTCGCAACAGTTAAGCCCCGTTGGAGGCCGTTTCAGCATAAACAAATATATACACAAAAGAATAAACAAAATATAATACTGTAATTTACGGCTTTCTGATTGGTCAATTTTTGTTTGATATCACTCTACTCTGAGTTTTATAAAATATTGTTTTGTATCTTTCTCCGTTTACTTATGTTCTAGAGCTCTGTGAAGACGAAAAATAATGGTTTTTGAATGCTGGAGTATATGAACAAAATATAAAAAAAATACTCTAGTGTTAGCAACACCTGGAATGGAAACCCCGTGCTGTCATAAAAACACAAGTTTAACATAGTATTCAATCAAGAAAAAACATAATTGCACAAGGTTGTTTGATTAATTTCAATTATTGTTTGATTAATTCAGTTGTTTATTTAATTATTAAAAAGAGTACTGGATGTTTTTTTCAGCCGCTTTCTTTTTCTTCCGGCCTACACTAGAGTCAATAGTCTTGTTTGTATTCGTTTATAAAGCCGATGACAGATAGGTATTGTCTATCGAGACTTTAAGCTTTATCATAGATTCTTTTTGGTAATAATTTTATAATTGATGTAAGGACTTTTTATTGTTAAATTTTGACTTTCGTTAAGTAAGCTTTTGGTTCCAAAAGTGAAATAAATGCATTTCATTTCAAATAAACGCATTTAATTTCATTTAAAAAAGCTAGATCAAACTCTGATACACCCGTAACTCCCTTTATAAACAGAATACCTTCTTTGTTTACAATTTTACTGGAAATCCGACCATTTGAAGCTCTGACTGTAAGTAAACAGCGTCGGTAGTTGAGAGTTGGGACCCAAATCTAATTGTAGCCCACTTGTATCTGACGTTAGTCTGTTGCGAGCTCGTATGGTAAATTTGCAGTGGTTCCTTTGTTACATTAGATCCTAAATTGATGGGTAATGATCAAAGCCACTAGGAACTGTTTTCGGTCTAACTACTTAACATGACAATATCTAAGGTGTAAATTCGATCTGGATTTTTTGACAATTTTCTAAATAAAATTCTAGGTCAATTTGGCACCGAAAACAAACTCATATTTTTTGGGTTAAGTTTGTATCTATTAATATATTAAAAATTAATAATCATTATACCATACTTCATGAGCAATTTCTGCTTCGGAGTTTACGTAAATCTTCGGTCCCGATTGTTATTGTTAGATAGCACATTTTTGCCGCTGATCCAACATCTTGTTATATTAATGATCGTATGTCGAAGCTTATAAGTTCAGTCGCTTTAAGGCTTGAGCAATACGTCATCACAGTGTTCATGCACTACATGCACACTTGTGCAGTCGTAACAAGTTAGCGCTCGGAGCGACGCGCAAACACGAGAGTTTGGCTCCAAACAAGATTATGGAGGGAACTTGTATTCATTGTTTGTCTGTTGTCTCCACGTATGCCAAATTCCTGTTCTACTCAACACTCCTAAACTTCTGCTTACACTATTTATTTAGTTAATTTTGAGGCCAAATTTGCTGGAGTTAGATACTGAAAGTCAAAATTTAACGAAACTGCAGTGAGGTTCTCCGTCTTCAGTTTTCGTATTTTCTTCTTCTTAAATTATCCATATTATAGTCTTTCTTCTTTCTCTTTCTTTCTGACTTCTGCCTGAAACAATGAGTAAGAGTGTCGGTTTGTTTGTCGCATTATTACTCCCGGTTGCTTCAAAGATGTACTAGTTCCCAAATAGTCCCGGTAAGTCATGTTGCTAGTGAAGTGACACTGGAAGTCGTGGGATCCATTCCCATCCATGTCAAACTTTTCTATGATGAGCAGGAACGTTTGTTCTGTGTCTGGATGTATACATATTTATATAAGTATTTAAAAAAATCTATATGTATGTATGTTTATCAGTTATCTGAACACCACTGTACAAGATAATGCTCAGTTTGTGGTTAGATTCCCTTGTGTAAGTTGTCCAAAGACATTATATTATTATTACTTGTCTTCCTGTCAAAGTTAAGCCATTTTAAAATGTTTGACTCTTGAGTTGGCCATTTAACCCTTCACCAATTAACAACCTAAATAATAAAGAATGTTTGAAGCAAATGTATGTTTATAACATCATTGGTTAAAGCAGGGGTGAGTAACCTTTTTAATTAAAGGGCCAATTTAAAATTCATTTTTGCAAAAGGAACACAACGATTAGTTCTTTTAATATTGAATCAAATCCGAAAGGTTCTAAGCGTTTTAGAGTTAATATGTAAAGTTTTATATTATTGCTTCAATTTTGTATCATAATGTTTTTTTACGTTGAATTCACTTTATGTTTTGACACAGTGCATGAGCTTATTAAGTATAAAAAATGAATTTAAAAATACTCAGGCGGCCGCATGCAGCCCGCGGGCCATGGGTTGCTCATCCCTGGGTTACAGCCATTCTTTAGGATGCCAACATTGTACAAAGTGCCGGTAATATACGACCAGTGATTCCAGACAGAGGGAAGAAACAAGAAATACTAAACGGGAATCGGAGAATGGCGCACGGATGTCTTTTACTGCCGCTAGAGGTCGCTTCATTACTTTTTATTACTACCCCCACCTAATTATGAAGTTTGGGGCTCGAACGTGGAAAGACTGCTTGTTACAATATTTTGTGAGAAACTGGAGGACATATAACATGAAATACTTGTTCGGTTTTATTCATTAATAGTCTTAGTAGTAAAATTAAAGTAGATTTATTTATTTAATTTTTTATGTTCTACTAATTGTTTAGGTACGAGTAGGTTAGATTAGGTTGTTAAATTAATATTTAATTTAAATTTTTTTGATTATCTGTTCCTTTTAGGACACTCAGAAACGGCTAATTTGATTTGAATTCGGTTATCTACGGCCAAACTATTAACAGTTTTATAAAAAGTATAGGAAGTAAAAAAATATATGTCAATAAAAAACAATTTACACCCCTTAACTATATCGAAGCACAAAGCGCCAACCACTCGTTAAAATTATATTCGTGTATACAGAACATTACAAAAGCCCAATTTACACATTAACGTGACGAAATATTCCAACCAAGGACACTAATTCCGGGACACGCGAGGTGCGATGTAACCTTAAACGATTCAACCCTATGTCTGTATATAACGCGGTATTCATGAACAACACTTAGCGCTTACACAAAAAAACAATTTTTATATTTATGTTACAAGCGTCTGCTTGTGTTTTTTTTCGTTTCCCTAAACGGACAATCGATTTTTTTAATGTTACAAGCAAGTAAACGGGTAGACAGATCACCTGATGATATATGATCACTCCATTAACAACACTAGATTGGGGCGTCACTAACGCGTTGCCTGCTAGAAAGGAAGTAATAGATCTGCACGCCCGGGGAAGACATAAAAGAAGAGAAGCGGTACGCCACCCGGAATCAATAACGACATTAACTGACACCAACAGCTTACCGCTTCGGAACGGGTAACAGAAGAAAAACAGAAAAGAGAAAGACTGAAAGATGGAGAGAAAAAAAGTTCTGGCTCTTAAGACCCCAGTCAATACATGCAAATATATACGAGTACCTCTGTACTACATGCTCCACTAGCTGTACCCAGTTCGAGTTACTACGCATCAACTCATTAACCATGTATCCATGTATCGATATTATTTTGGTACCAAAACCTTGTCCAGAGAAATCTGGACAAAGTTGTTTAAGCCCTCAGAGCTTTATCTTCTACCATCGCAGAGTTTATAAAGGATAAACAAACTAACATTGATTTATATTATTCATGTATAATATATGTCATTGGTCCCTGAAATAAATAATACATATTTCATTTGTAAATTCCGTGCCATATGTGGCGCACTCTAGTTAAGTCTAGTCTCTGTGAAGAAGATAAGTATTATTTATGAGTACGGGGGAAAACGTAAACAAAACACATCATTTTAAATAAATTTATCATGTCCCATTTTATTATTTTACAGGACAAATTATACTAAAATGGGTGTTCAAAATATAAATAAATTTATGAATATGACAATTTACTACTTAAATACTTTTTTATCATTAAAAAAACCGAATCCAGGTCTTCACAGCTGCGGCTTGTTTCAATTGTCAGCGAAAAAGTCAAACAACAGCGGCCGCGGTCGGTAGATGGATGGCTGAACGCTAGTGACAAAAATTTCATGAGTACTATCGTGCTTCAGAGGGCACGTGTAACCGTCGGTTCTGTCCGGTCGTCTTCTTCTTCCATCGTATTCTTCCCGTCGTCTAAAGACAATAATTTATCAGTAAGCCATTTTTGTTTTTGGACGGCATAAAAACCGACACTTGGATTAGTAACCCCTTGGATTAGTAAACCAATCAGCATGGAACCCAGATGGAATATGCACTAGGCCTTCTCGATGTAAAGAGATCCGTGCTCGTAGGCCATCGATAGATAAAACTCGCTAAGACGGACCGTCTATACTGTTAACGACATACTGGCGACATAAATTTCTTCAGCTGATTAATCGCGAACATTTCATTTAATGCTCCGTATTTACGTGGTAATTAGAACAACTTGAGTTTACGTTAATTACTGAAGCACTCAACTCCGAGCTCATATAATAGACACTATTAAGTTGAGATTACAAAGGCAATATCAGTGCTGCATGTTATTCTTAACTAGCTTCCAGCCGCGGTTTCGTCCGTTATAGGTACATCGATAAAGAGTAGCCTATATGATCCAGATTATAATCTATCTCTATGCCAATTTTTCATCCAGATCGGGTTTGTAGTTTTTGCGTGAAAGAGTAACAAATATCCATCTATCCTTACAAACTTTCTCGTTTATAATATTAGTAGGATGTAGCTTGAAATAGAGATACGGACGTTGGCCTTTGGATTTTACAAAGAATTTCTGGCAAAACATTAGTCTAATCGACCTTATATAAAAAATCGGGTGCTAACGGTCAGCTAATCAATTAATGATATGACGCAATTATTTTCATTTACTTTCCATGAAAAGCAGTTTACAAAGTTTTATTAAAATTTTATTAAAAAGTCAAACGACGAAAAATTTTATCGGCAAACCATCGACCAATCCCGGTGATTTATTAAAATACGCGATTGCCTCCTCACACACACACAAACCCGTGAAATATTCAAAAAATTTAAATTAATTCCAAATCTGCGTCAAAATACAAAATTAATTTTAACACAAAGTCATTCTAACAGTTTGAAACAGTTCAGAGTGTTGTCTACAGTACTCGGCAACGTCATTAGTTCCGAGAGCTCTACGTAAGTCCCAAAATCATTACTGACGTCATCACTGCGGCCCAGGGCCCTGTTTGGCCAAGTTTCACAAATCTTGATATGACGATAGGGCTGTGCTAGGGTTGTGCCAAATTATAATTAATGCGTCAATTATAATTAATGAGTCATTATTGACGCATTACACGACCACTAGGATCCACACGCGGCTTCGACCACATTGTATTATTAAGGCCTATGTGTTATTCCAGGCTACAATTTATCACTGTACGAAATTTCATCTGGATTCGGTCAGTTGTATTTGCGTGAAGAATCCATCCATCCTAAAAAGCTTTCGGATTTATAATATTAGTAAGATGTACCACTACAACATTATCATTAAGTATTATACGATCAAAAGAGTGAACGGTGTATATGTATGTATGTATATATGTATATGTATGAAATAATAGATAGAACGGTGGGCTCTCGAACGGTATATCCTGGGTTCAAATTCGAGCACCAAATTTTCAGTTTTGTGCGTATTTGATTAACATTTGCTTCGGTGAAAAAGAACATCGTGAAGAATTCTGCGCTTCTGACAGTTCTTCATAAATTTCTTGAAGGTGTGAGAGGAATAACAAGGCATGTATGGTGGATTATTACCTGCTTATTTCATATTCCCCTTATTCTGAGCACAGTAGTGGGTTAGTTATGACTTGTAAAGATGAATGGACATACAACATTTTTTGTAAAATACATACCTATGAAAATGTAATTGGATGCGAGAAAACCGTAGTGATAAAAGAAAAAATGATAATTTATTAGTCAAATAATTGGTTTATAACGGTTTCGTTTTCCGAAATAATACGTTGATTAACCTTTTGAAAACTTTTTTCACAACTAATATTTTTTATGATTTTTACATATTTTTGCATTTAATTGAATATGACCTACTATAAAACAAATTCCTTCATCGTTTACAAACATTATCCAATTTATATGAAGCCGTTGAAAAGCGCCAATGAAATGAATCAAGTGTACTGCATTCCTTGAATCCGTTTACATTCCAATGTTACTTAATACAATATTAACATATGCAATACAGCCCTTTTTAAAATAGGACTAAACAGGAAATAATAACAAACTGTGGATCATGGAATTAATTAAAATTAAACGGAATAAGGTTCAGAGATGTTGATCTGAAATTGATTGCGCCCTAATTAACTAACTGCTAGAAAAAAAACCTGGATGATCTCTTGTTTGAGTAAGCTGCGAAACGACACCTCATATGACCAAGGGTTTAAAAGTTACTTTTTTTATTTCTATTTGCTTTCTTAGCAACGCATCAACGATGTCAGCTTTGCTTATATATAGGTTATGCTGATAAGTTTCCATCATGTTACACATTAGTTTACCAACAGATTAAAATGTTAACATATTATAATTTTGAATTTGTATATCAACCTTTATCCTTCTTCCCTTAAGTAATTATTTATATTGACGTCGATTATTTAAAAACAAACCTTTTCCATACAAATAAATAAGTAATAAACAAAATCAATTTTTTTTAAATAATATAAACGAATTTCTCAATATTTTTTTAAACAATTCAATTTCTCAATATTTTTTTAAACAATTCATTAAAATTTTTACTTTTTAGCGTTAGTGGCAACCCTGTCGCAATCTTACAGTGCACCTAGCAGCAGGTTTCAGTTGTTCATAGAAAGTTTAGGGTGCTATAATATTCAGCTGTTTGTATTCAATATTAGGGCGAATTGCGATCATAAATTGCGCGAGGAGGGTAGGTGGAGTTTAAGGGAATTATTTCAGTTACCTACGCACCTACACTAATGTTGCAAACTTGTAACGTAATTATAAATAGGGTTGACAAACTTATGAGTTACTAACTTGTGATAATTGTCTTACGAACTTAATTTAGGCGCTAATAAACACGAAGTTAGACAGAAGGTTTATTTTAGGTTATATTTTATGATTATGAAGTTAGGGTTTTGAACATGGTCTAAGCCTACGTTACGTACGATGGCGCTGTACTCGGATCGAAGTTTCATAATTAATTTTGATACTACAATTCTGGTTTCGTACAAAGATAGATAGAGGTCTTATTAAATTTTGGTATGAAATATCTTGCATTTAGAATTACTGGTGCTGCTACGACGTACTTAGTCACATTCCTTCATAAGCGATGAACTACACTTTTGATTACTTTTGTTATAACATATCTACTCATGTTGCTTGTTATTAAAATTTAACTTGTATTACTACAATAAAGATTTACTTTATTTTAAATATGATAAGATTTTTTTATAATAGATACGTTAGTACTCTTTTAACTTCAGAACTCACTACATATACTGAACTATATTTTAAACTATGAAGTGACAACCCTATTTGTTGAAAGGAAGCACGTGAGCGTTTTGTCAACTCCATCGGAATTAGGTCTGTCAAAGATTGGTTCGATTAACTTGAGCGACAGTTTGACGCGTTCGCTTAACTGATACGGGACTGAAGGTTAAAAGGCGATTTGTTGAAAAGTTTTACTTGGAATTTGTTACAAGCAGCTACAACAAATCCCAGAGAAACGCACTTCATACGGAATATGTTAAGAGAAATTTATAATACTTCTCTATTAGTACTTTTTTCAGGATTTTTTTCTCAAGAATCTCAGGACAACTCACACACGGTCGTATGATCTTACTAAGCTTATACTATGATGATCAGACAAGTGAAAGCCCTACATATTTATTTCTAAATATATACTTACATTTGTAGATCTTTGTTATATCCAGACACCGAACAAACATTCCCGCTCATCACTGAAAAGTTTTTTCTGGGTGGGGATCGAACCTACAAACTTCAGGCTAGTAGTCAACTATACTAACCAGTAGACAAACAGCTCAATAAAATTTTACTCGAAAACATATGTTACCACCGCACTCAAACCAATGAATGGTTACCTAAATGGCTCCTTAGTACAGAATCTGTTTTACAAACCTGTACATAATAGCGAGCTCTTCCGCACTTTGGAGGGCACGTAAACCTGTCGGTCTCCGTTATCGTTAGATAGCATTCCTTGGACGCCTTTGGGCGCCATAATATCTTCCGATACTTGGGTCGGTCACGTACTCGACCAGCTCTCCATCAAAGAGCAGCGTCGAGCAGTATACTCCAGACCTCCTCAGTGTGGTGAGAAACCAGTGCTCAGTAGTGGGCAATAATTGTTAGTAGGTACTACAATAGTGATGTTCTTGTTATATGTTTGTTACTCAGTTACGGATATGCCGAGTATTATGTCAGGACAAGCCGTGTGAAGCCGCATTCGCAGTCCAACTCCCAATAGATAGTTGAACCCTCTAAATACGATCGCATAAAACTAAATGATCCAACGCTACGAGGTTCCGTTGGTGACCAGCCGTTTTGGGAATTTAGGACTATCTGGGAATCGAAATACTATTGACAATTTGGAAATATTAATATAACTCTATTCAGTTTCAGGCAAAGAAAACAGTGGGTTAATTATGAATCCCTAAGAAATTGGAAATATTTTAATCGAACTCCGTTCAAGTCGTCCAAGATGAAAGCGATATTAGCTTAGACAGAAGAATGAGTTTTAAGCACCCTCTCCCTGAACATAACGAGTATTTTGATAGCTGAATCACACAAAAATATACTATCTTAGTAGTATTCATAATATTGAAAATACATATAGTATTTATTAAGCCCATTTTTTTCCAAAAACACAAGATACAGTATTGATTAAGCGTGTGTCGTTTGTAGAGTCGATGATTAACACTATCGAAACTTAGGGAATTATAAGAGAATTGTATTTTAATACACATATTAAAAAAAAATATAGTTATTGTCATAATATTCATAACTGAATTAAACACTTTGTTTTGTTAAATTTTGAGTGTCGTTATTGGTTCGTAACACGAAACAAATACTATTATTTTTACGTACTAGGGCCACAACAAGCCGCTGATTTTTGTTTACATTTAGTACACCTTATGATGGATGTTAGTGTGGATATGAAAGATTATTGTTCTAAGCCCACTCCTATACAGGCAGATTTTTGTTGTATTCGAATTTAATTCCGAATTATTCCCAAATCCCTAATTTTCAAAACGCGCTGCCACCCTACATGGTAGTCGTTGGCGGTTAATATGAACGTTATAGCGGTTAAACTTTCGACATGTGGGTACGAATGCGTGCACGAACGTATCGCATAGTTTTTTATGTTGCCATTTTTATGAATACCGCTATCTGTGGTCCAGTTTGACAAACATAAAGTCATTCTTTTGATATGTTCAAAGTGTAAGTGTGCAAAGTTTTGATATGGCCTTAGTATTCTATTTTATATTAATTTATATAAATTTATATCTTTAATTTAGCGGTTTAGATTTATGGCCCATTGGAGTTAATTGAAGCCTGAAAAATATTAAATACTAGTTTCTACCACGGCGTCACCTGCATCATGTGTGGATAAAAAGTAGCTTATGTTTTTCCAGTGTATAGACTATATGTGTGCCAACTTTCATTTTAATCCATTTGACGGTTAATACGTGAAGGAAATGCAAACACCCAAAACATATAAACGTGCTTATCAACCCAGAGGAACCTACAACCAAGATATAATCTATCCTTAGTTCATTTGTAGGATGTGGTTTATCTGTCTGTCAAGAATCATCTGAATCCGTTCAACGTTTAGCGCGTAAAATAAATACAAACATTCAAATATATTCACAAAATTTCACATTAATAATTATTTATTTATTATTTAAAGCTTTATTGAAAACCTTAATCTAAAATTGCACTAAAATTGCAGTTAAAATGGGCAGACTTAGTGCCTAATGGCATTCTCTGCCATTCAACCCTTGGAGATGGCGAGAAGTTGAGGCGGGTATCCAATAAAAAAACGCATTATATTTTAAGTTTAGAATAATACTATTAAAAGTAGATTTAACCAATAAAGTTGCGATCATGTGTTAGGCCTGACACCCGACAAGAAAAATGTACACAAATTAAAATATTAAATTTAATACCCGTCACATAAGGCACCAAAAGAGGCAAACACGTTAACGGGACGGCTATATTTTTCCAAGGAATTTTCCTCGAAAGCCTTCGTGTAATTAAACTCAGATTACCGTAATCTTCCCTATATTTTACGTTTACAGTATATCTAATCCTGTTGTAAAAGTGAGTCCTTCAGTATGTTGACTTAACGTGTAGCTAAGTATTTTCTTAGTATTAATATGTTTTACAGTCAGCTTGGTCTAGTGGTTAGTGAACCTGACTGCTACACCGAAGGCCGTGGGTTTGATTCCCACCCGGGTAAAACTTTTCTGTGAGTAGCAGAAAATTTTGTTCTATGTCTGAGTGTAAATATCTACATAAGTATATATTTAAAACTATATATGTATGTTTATCAGTTGTCTGATCATCGTAGTACAAGCTAACGCTTAGTTTGGGGTCAGATGGCCGTGTGTGAGTTGTCCAAAGATATTTATTTAGTTCCGTAGTATTGGTTCCGTCGACTTGGTTATCCAGTTTGAAGTCAAGGATCTCGGGTTCGATTTCCCGGTCGGAGCAGATGTAATAATCATTACAACCCACAACTTTCCTTCGGGTTCAGGTCTCACAATGTGAGGGGTCTCCCCGTCACGCTGACCAAGTGCAGATTTGTAGACTTCACACCTTCCAGAAGCTTATGGAAAACTCTCAGTACAGGTTTCCTCACGATGTTTTCCTTCACGGTAGAGAGTGATAACAACTGATACGTACATGATTTTGAAAATGAGTCGTGCGCAGCAGGATTTGCAGCTATACTGCTTAGCTATAGCAGGAGCATACGCTAATGAGACACATAAATGTTTGTTCTCAGGTCATGTGTACAGTACAGTACTGTGACACAGTAAATAGTAGTCATTACTATGTTTACTTAGTTTAGAAAATTAGGTATTTTACAAAATGGAATAAGAACAGTGACGAGGTACCGTTTCTCTTATGATAGGGGTACTCCCGATTACGGAAGACTGAAATGTCATGATCACGGCTGAACTTTTGAACCTGTAAAGACTATTCTCGAATTTTTTTTATTATACCAAAAACCAAAATTACCGTCATCATGATCCATGTAACTTAAATTCTGGTACCAATTATAATAATCGTGAGTACCCGTTATACTTTCAAATGTTTAATGTCTAAGAAGATAAAAGTTTGAAGTCACAACATACATATGTATCTGTTCAATAGCTGAGGAATCGTGTTAAAGTCAAAATTACAATTAATTGTAAAATGTGGGTATTTCGAAAAGCTAAAGTAGTAAAGGTCAAGTTGTTTACAAACAGAATTAATTAAACACACAACGCGATAAGAATTAGGTCAATTAAACCATTCAAATTTTAACTTGGAATGTGTTATTCGTATTAATAATGCGAATTTTTAAACTGGGTGAGCGAAGTCAGTTCAGTATGTTACAGAATAAAAGTATTTCGAATATGCTCTGGTACCATCCGATCATAGCCTTAGCCTAGCAGGCGCGGTCGGTAGGATGGGTGACTGCTAGTGGCAAAAATTTCATGAGAGCTTCCGTGATTCGGAGGGTAGGTAAAGCTGTCTGGGGTTGCGGCTATAGTGGGGGCTCTAACCGCCCAATAGCAACCCCGGGAAGGACGGCCACACATATAAACTGAGTTCACCAGGTGCGGGACTTTGGGTGCCTCTCGGAAGACGCCCGACAGTAGTCACCGCACTAGGAGGGCTACAGTTGCGTTCCATTGGAGATCCCGGATTCCTCTACGTAGCGCTGAGGCAGGCCACCGGGGGGATTTTAGTGCGGTAAAAATCCCACATAACCCTGTGTCGCTCCCACGGCATCGGGTACCTTTGGAAGGTTTCCTCCTCGATACCAAAAAAAAGGTAAAAAAGTCCCGGTTCTTGTCGATGGTAATTTTAATAATAAAAATGCTTGGGCACGAGTTTTATAAGTATGTAGTAGTAGTGAGTGCTATTTGTGACTGTGAGTTGTAATAAGAACTCCTTGGGAGTTTTTTGCGGCTTGTTCTTCCAAGTCCACGTAGGGATTTGTTGAGGCGACGGCATAGTTTTACATTCGGAAAGTGTTTGTAAAAACCAACTTCGAAAAAATTTTTATTTTATTATTATTTTATTTTTTTAGTTATGTCAGAAGCCTTAATACAGCATAAAAATGTCCAACACTTGGGTTTGCGATAACTTATTGCAGCAGCGTGATAATATGCTCAAGGCCTCCTCAGCATGAGGAGAGACCAGCTCAATAGTGGGTAATGGGTTGAAGCCAAGATTTTATGAAGTGGTCATTTCATCTTTTACTAAACCTAATTTTTTTGAGTGGACAGGAATATAGCTAATGCTTGAACTGGAACAAATAGCTGTGAATGCAGATGAACTGTGGACGATTTTTTTGAATATATACTTCTTTCGGCGTGTTAAGAAAAATATGAGAGTTAATTTTTACAATGCGCACGCACACCGACACAAAAAACCGACACCTTGAAGTTAGCTAGTCACCATTACAGTTTTTTTATTATAAGTGCCGTTTTATTTTGTTATTACTGTCGTTTTTTTCTATTATAAGTGTTATTTTTTTTTCAAAAATAGAACAGAAACGTGAAGATAGAGATTTTAGCAAGATTTTTATTTTATTACGCCAAAGAAGTATAACATCTTACGTGCTCACATACCTACCTACACAACGTACACACATAGTACCTACACAAACACATTACCTTGTTTTATATAGACAATATTTATTATTGTATAAATTCATACAGCTTAAGAATTGGGTCAATTAATTGCAAATAACGCGAAATGCGTAACTCAACTATTAAAATTGGGTGAACGAGGTCATTGCAATAGGGTCACAAAACGAAAGTGTTTCGAATCGGACCGAGGACGGACGTAAGAAACTAGAGGTCACGTACCAAGGTCCGCCATTGTAAACAAATTGGGTACCGATCGTGAATGATTATGGTATACATACTCGATATAAGATATCTCGATTCGATTAAGAATCGATTTTTGATTGTGATTTAATCTCACGCGTATCTTCCTAATACTATATATATATAATAGATGTACAGTGGTTTGTTTTACGTTCATGCAAAAACTGCTGAACGGATCTGAATGAAATTTGGCATAGAGATAGATTATAATCTGGAATTAAATATAGTCTACTACAGTACCTACCACGAGGGCGAAAACTAGTATACAATAATATAACCATGTTTGATGTCTGACATCTTTGCTCTCGTTTTGAGGTATCGATTTGAAAGAAGCGTTTATACGACACTTCCAGTATAATGGTGGTATTTCCAAAGCAACCAATTATTATTAATCAGCACGCAGTGCTGAAGTTGTTTGCTAGACGGAAAGTACTTCAAATTTAATATGAAAATAATCTATATATTAATACGTGAAGCAAAATCTTTGCGACCCCATTTTACAAATATTCCGGGAACAGACGACTATAAAATTTTGTACAGTTAAATTTTCCATAGAGAAGGAGTGTAGAAAGCTATTATTTTAAATAAAAATACATTGAATAATTAACTGATAACATAGTACACACCATCTTGCGTTTAATAGAAACTCACGTTTGATGTTGCATTTTTTAATTTAATTACGGTTAAGTTTAAACCGTAGATAGGATATCTTGTAATTAGCTATTATAACAAACTTACAGTCCACCTAATAAAAAAAATGAATACCCATTTGATTTCTTACCAGACTACTGCATTTGGAATAAAAACAACAAAATGTAAAGTTTATTAATCTATTTAAAAACACGCATTTTATTATAGATCCTTAATATGTGTATAAAAAACACAAAAATTAATAGCTATATTAATAGAGTTAATTAATTGTACTGTATAAAGTTAATTTAGTGTAGGTTAAACCTACATTAGTACTACATTAGTACATTAATTTGTTACTATCATTAATTGATATATTGGTCTAACTGGAAAATTAGTAATAAAGTATATATTTTAACTAATTTGTGTTTTTAATATTGTATGCCTATATAGGCAGACGTAGGTAGACATTTTGTTATGTAACACCTTTCATAGTGTCCACAATAAACGATTTGAATTTGAAAATTTGTTAACCGTTTAGGTGTTCCCCACTCTGGAGCCAATCCTGAATGTGGTATCAGGTCATGCTTATCATAAAAATGCATTGTCATCAGAACCAAAGCATAAGCAAAATTTCAGCTCAGTAGTATGTGGGTCTAATTAAGCTTGCAAGATTTGACCCGTAACAAACAAATATACTAACATCTTAATATACAAACATACACTGCAAGTTAAATAAAAGATTGTAAAAAACAAGCCAGGTTGGTTAAAAATATTTAGTCATAAAAAACACTCAAAATCAATTTCGTAATATTCATAATATTAACTTTAAACGAAACAAAACAAAGTGACAATGCAAAGCCGAAACTGCTGATTTATAAGTGTTTTTAATTTTTACACAACTATAATAAAAGTGTTTTTAAAAAACCCTTTTTAAGCCAGCCAAGCGGGTTTCACAAAAATAATCCTTGTTTATTGATCCTGAAAGTTTTTCATTTCAATATATTTACAATTTAATAAATTTATTTCTCTTTTACAATCAAAATATTGTCGTATCCGAATGACCAAATATCAAATATTAATATTTGGACAGACACTTGAGTGCCATTCGATCAAAAATTTAAAAATCGGTCAAGAGGTTCTCGAAATTTCCATGTACGTGTTGAATGTTAAGCCTGCCGTTGGAATAAGGTCGTTACTCATCTAACGCCGCAACACCGCACGGCTCGTCTGCCTCGAGCGAGACCATCTTCCACAGTAATATGATGAAAGTGTAAGAACAAATCAATTTGAAAACGTATTTTAGGTTTTGTAGTAGTGTAAACCAGTAACCCGCTAAGTATGTTTCTGTGGACCTGAGGATCTGTGGATTAAGGAATGCGTCGCATAGTACCAAAAGTTATCCCGTGACATATACTCGTCTACGTGGATTTTGTAATAGATAATTTTGATCTCTAATGATTATATCATTATCTCAACCCATCACGGCTCACTATTGAGCATGGGTCTCTTCTCTGAATGAGAAGGTTAAGGTCATAGTCTACCACGCTGGTCAAGCGCAGATTGGCAGACTTCACACACCTTTGAATTTTGCAAACTCCCCAGCATGCAGGTTTGATGTTTTTTCTTCACCGTTACAGCGAGTGACATTTAAATGCTTAAGACGCAAACTCTGAGAAGTCAGAAGTACGCGCCCTGGAATTCGACCCAGACCCCCCGAGTAGAAGGCCGAATTCTTAAATACCAGACTATCACCACTTATATTAATGATAATATAATAAAATATACATACATACATATATAGCTTATATCCTGTACCGCACGTATTTCTGTGGTGGGGCGCTACGGACTCGTTCGTAACTTCACGAGCCGAGGCAATTAAGCTTTATATATTTTACTTTAAAGCCAAAAAAATATGACGGCGCAACAACGAGCGACGACGCCCTTAGTTTTAGTTCATATCAATTGTTAGTCGATTACCTGTCAACTGACATCTTTGACAGGTGACGTAACACCTAACGTTGGGGCGGCGGCCATTAGAGAGTTTAGTTGACATTAAGCGGTGAAGAGGTTAGGTCGTGGCGCGTGCGCCCCACGTGTTCGAGTTCAACGTCTATCTTAATCGTAATTAATCTAAGCAATCCTTGAATCCCGATCTCCTCCCCGGTTACCAACGCTAGACATGGGTACGTCGCGAGAAGATCTAGAGGAGTCTTTAAATATCAAAATTTGAACTTGATTTGTTTTATTTAAACACCAAAAGCCACTTTTACAGTAATAACTTTCATTTACGTTCTTCTTATTTTCGTAGTAAATAATTATGGGTGATTTTTTCCCAGTAATTTTTAAGTTTTTTATCAACAGATGTACGACACGAAAAATGTCTCTAAGCTTATTTAACTACACATTAATTTTAGCCTATGCAAGGCATTTCATACGTTATGGTAGATGAGTGACAACCTTTAAACTAGAGTGTTTTGGCGATTCTGGTATATCCGTGATTTTATCCGAGTTTTCAACTTCAATCCGTTTGGATATGGTCTTATACGTAAATTCCGTTGTTTGTATACCGATGTTGGAAAAGAGTAGTTTTCTGTATTAAGTGTTCGTTGCACTGCATACAAGTCATATTTGAATGGAAAATAGGAAAAAGTAGGGTTCCACAGTTTCCTTAATTACTCACACCTGCAATAAATGCAACCCATGACTCTCCCATTACTGGGTTCGAATCTTCTCACAATGATATGGCAATAGGCTAGCCTACTAAGCTACGAGTAGCTATTGGCAGATTGGTGTACTTCTCACACCTTTGATAACTTCATGGAGAACTCTGGAGTACAGGTTTCCTCACCATGTTTTCCTTCACCAAATCAAGTGATAATTGACTTTTAATGCGCACATACTTTTTGGAAATTCGCGGAGTGTTTGAATACAGGACCGGTTCAAGATACCAACGTTCTAACAACTAGGCTATCAATGCTTATAGTAAGGTGCCTGCAATGCTAATCAGTTCAAATATTTATAGATAGACATTTGTTCTCAGGTCATGTCTTTTAGAGAAGTAGTTATTGTGCCGTCCAAACCACCCAAGATAAAGGGATTCAGAGCCAGTAGAGTTAGTAAATGTTAATTTATTTACTACCAAAGTCAAGGTTATTTAAGCATTATTATTATATTATATATTTATTATTCATTCATTAGTACACACTCTCCAAAATGTATCCTAAAGAAAACCAAGAGGCTGTCTACCCTGCTATTTCTAATATATTTCTATAATATTTCCGGCATAATGTACACATTTCTTTCTTCCATGCCATAAAAAATATAATTTCAATTTTGTTTATAATATAATCCTTTTACCCCAATGCCATAAAACCTAATCGCTTAACACAGGCGCAATAGAGTTGATACATTACTTGTACTTGCGGCCTATATGCCATAAAAACTTTTAAAAGGCTATTAATGTGGAATAATATATGGAGGTGTACGATATATTACTCTTTCTCCATTTTCCCATACAAACTTGGCGATTTTGTATTTTAAAACTTGACGATTTTGTATTGTAAAACTTGAAGATTTCGTATTGCAAACCTGATGATTTTGTATTATAAATTTTACAATTTTGTATTGTAAAACTTGACGATTGGTATTGTAAAACTTGACGATTTTGTATTGGATGATTTAACGATTTTGTATTGTAAAGTTGTACTTGACGTTTTTGCATTGTAAGACATGACAAATTTTGCATTATAAACTTGACAATTTTGTATTGTAAAACTTGACCATTTTGTATTGTAAAACTTGACGATTTTAAACTTAACAATACAATTACTACTTGACAGTACAGTTATACTAACAAATTCCAGATCTAATTTGGGACAGTACCAATATTCCATTCTGCAAAGTGAGTTTTAACAAAAATTGACAAAACAATAAGTTTATGATTGCTATTCATCAAATCGGTAGCAGCTCGTCCATCATCCACACTTGGACAGCGTGATGGACTATGACCTGCACTCCTCATATTGTTAGTTGAGAGCAGAGCCCAGTAGTGGGATGGTCATAAGTTGTTATGAGGATAATTCATCCAAAAACGCTATGTTTGCCTTCAAAGCCTTTGACTCCTTGTGGAAGTTATATAACACTAGCAGTACCCGGCGCACGTTGCTACAGTTCCCAAACACACCAGTTTCTTAACATTTCAGAGTTTATAAAGAAAAAACAAACAAATTTTTATTTTCATAGGACCAATAAACATTACAGTGTAATTCAGCCCTTAGATTGAATCCCACTGGACATCGTATACATTAAGGAGCTATTAAAATAATTCTCGTAGGCTAATACTCAAAAGAGATTCCACGTCATGATATATTTTGCTTAGTGTCATATCGTATCTTACTTAAACAACATTAAGCAGCTTGTGCTGAAATTTTTCGATCATCGTGCCTCAACCTGAAGCACCTGTCAAGATTAAGTTTTTGTGTGAAAAGAAAATATTTTGAACTTATGTTTCATATGCCATATTAATTGAAAATATTACAAGCATATTATAATATCATTTATTATAAACGCAGATCATATTACACCACTACTGCCTCAATACGAATTAGTGCCTTGAAATTATAATTAGGTCACTAATAGTAATTATCTGAAAATTTGTAGTACCGTCTCAAAAAACTGCAATCATTCTTTTGACAGGGCGGTTGGTCTAGAGGTTAGTGAACATGACTGCTACACCGAGGTCGTGGGTTCGATTCCCACCCAGGTCAAACTTTTCTATAATGAGCAGGAATGTTTATTCTGTGTCTGGGTGTAAATATCTATATAAGTATGTATTTAGATTTATATACGTATATTTATCAGTTTTCTGATCGCCTTAGTACAAGCTAACGCTTAGTTTGGGGTCAGAGGGCCGTGTGTGAGTTGTCCAAAGATATATATTTATTTATTCTGTGCCCTTCGTGTTCAAGTAAAAATTGCATTAACATTTGTAATTTAAAAATTTTAATAAAACCTGTTTTTAATATCTGATATGATAGCCTTTTGCGTTTTTCATTTTCGGAACTCCTTTGAGCACCACTGCCCCAAAGCTTCGTTTTCCTCCCTCGTTTCGGAGGAAGCTAATTATTTTCCAGTTGTCCATTTGTTTTTCTTCTGACTCATTACCGCTTTATTAGGGCGACGTGGCGGTAGCTTTCTTCGGGTAAGTTAATATTCTTAGCAATATTTTCTTAACTTTATTAAAATCTGTCAGCAATTTTTTGTGTTAAAGTAAGAATAGGATTCATGGATCCCATGCCCAGTGGCTTCCACCCGAGGTTTTGAGTCGTACTCCATCAGGAAACTAACCCAATTTATATATACTTATATATACTTTATATACTAACACACTATCTTTTAATATTTTAAAAACGAAACGAAATCACGCAATAACTACTGAAAGAATCTGAATAAAATTAGCAGAGAGATAGATTAAAGTCTGGAATAACACATGGGCAACTTTTTCAACTCACCAACCACGCGGACGAGGCCGTAGACGGTAACTTAGATATTATATATGTAATTATGTTTACTTTTATTCAAACACATTTACAAAATGTATATCTGCTTGGAAAACCTAATAAAAACCTTTATATATTTTTTGTATTTTCAGTGTAATCACATAGGTACATGCTTTTTGAAGTAATATAGAACAATTCACCTGCAAATATACGTAATGAATCACGAATTTCATGAAAATTTTGATTAATTATTTATATTTCATTGTTTCAGGTACTCTTCTGCGCCATAATGATTATGCCATTTCCTTAGTACCTACTCTTAGGTGACGTATGTGATTCGACCCATTATTGGCCCATCAGCTTTAATGCAGGTCGGAGGTCTTTATGTCGCCTGAAGGCTTCCAACATGGCCTAACAATTCCTGTCTGACGATTAATGGCACCTAACGGCTTTACGTGCCCTCCGAAGCACGGAAGCGGTCAAAAAATGTTTGCCACTAGCGGTCACCCATCCTCCTACCGGCCCTCTAAGAACCTTTTCTAAAATATATGCTTTTTACCTGCATAGTTATATGTAGATAAAGTCACAACATTTTCTTTACTGTCCAAATAATACATATTCATTTAAAAATATTGTTATATAAAAATACAGAGAAATATTCCCGCGATCACAAATAACATTGGATATAACAAAAATGTGTACGAAATTATAACGAAATCTTTTAATACTGACATGATTTTAAACCAATTCTCATCATAATTTTCGTCCATTCTGCGGAACCTTTTAACGGCCATTTCGGTGTTTTTAACAACTCAAACGTAAAAACTCTGGTCGTTTGTTAATTAATGGCCGGGATGAATAAGCTTTTATTCTTTCACCTCATTATATAGAGTTTAAATATCCGCCCATTTTATTTTTTTAATGAATGTTATACATTACTGAATTTTTAGAGAATAGAATTTTTTTATACATTTATAGGGAATAGAAATTTGTTATACACAGTATTTATACAGGGTGTGAAAAAATAAAGTCAGAAATTAGAAGGCCGCGGAAACGACGACGAAATCGGAGCACGGGATGCACTCGAACAGGTGGGCAGATTGTCAGCAGTTATGTTGGATCCGGCTGACTCAAGACCGGTCAGAGTGACAGAATTGGAAGAACCGTACGTCCAATAATAGATGTCTATATATAAAACGGTACAATTAGGAAATATTCTCCATCTTTATATTCCATTTTAGCAAAGGAAAGAACTCCCGCCAGGCCAGCTGTGATGCCTGGAAAGCGGCCGAGCTCCGACTGTGCATAGTCGGAACTTTTTAGATGCTGATGTAGAAAACTCCAATAGCGTGATTCAGGTTTCTTGTGTCGTCACCGTCACCATCATATAACATACATATGTATAATCTTAATTTCCTGATTTTTCACTTTTAACTTAACTTTTCTTGACCTGACTCGCTCTATAAAGCAAATATTCCGAAAAATATGTTCCAAATGTTTAATTACTGGACTAATACAGTCGATGGTTAACTAAGGGTACTTACGATTAATCAATAGTTATACCATTGTTTATAACCCGAATATTTCTACCATCTGCATAGATCACTAACATAACAGCTGTAACGTGAAACCTTTTCACAGCTGGAGCTATTGATAGATAAACCTTTGCCAATACCTCCACCAGCAGCGTAATGAAGTACACTAGACCTCGAATATGAGGAGCCAATCCCTGACTGACCAATAATAATATAAACAATAATCAAAAATAATTTTATGACGCAGTATGACAATCGAAAATAGAGGTAGCTCTCTTAAAATGCCAACTCACCCTATATAAAGTGATGTGAAAGTATACCAATACTCGTTCGTTGGAGAGTGTGAAAATAAATTGCCATATGTCACCATTTATCACGTATGTGTTATTTTGAGGTTTTTTGTAAAGATAGTAAAGGGTTATACAGTCCACATACTGCTAAGTGATTGCCATTTCCCGTGGGAACTTGTTTTATTTATAGCGTGAGAATTAATGGACACTTTACTGTTTGTTGTTAGACGTTACAAACGTATATAGATTCATTTGGGACAAATGTATCGTGGGCTTGTTACGCCATTAAGTAAAAAAAGCATGAGTTAAATAAAACAAAATTAGGCTAATCAATTCATTTATTATTAACAAAATAATTAACATAATAACAATCGTTTATGGTACTTATCATTAAAATAATATTTAGTATTTATTATGATAAATAATAAAATTTTCATTTATATTAATAAATTATACGTACGAATAGTTAAACTCAGTTATATTCGAGCACTCAAAAAAGAATATAATTTTTTTCACTACTGTTCCACTAAATATTTTTAAATAAATATTTATTTACTAAATATTTACGAATAGTTAATAATATTTATCAAAGTATTCAATTTCTATAACTATTAAATATAATTTATTAGCACATATGTAGATCATTCGCACTTGCATGAAACTAAAACGCGTGTTGTAGATAAATATTATAAATATGAAAACAGTTAGAGGCGACGAGCGTGCCAACATGCGCGACTAATATACATAGGTTCTATCCATTTTGTTCGTAGTATTATTTCGAGACTTTATGAACGGTCTCGTGGACAACTTCAACCTGTTAATTTTGCGTGACGGATGCGCGCGCATCTTAAAATTTTACTCTCATTATTTTTTCACAACGTGCCTTAAGGAGTTCAAGGACTTCAAACATAACAAACCAAGCGACACCAAAATGGGTACATAGACCCTAAACCAAGATTAACCGTGGCCATTACTAAATAATTTTACTCAAACTCGCTCCTACCTTTCTCTTCGTTTCTCAGTCTTAACCTTCCCATTCTTCTTTATACATCCTGAAGCCAGATGTGGCTCGTACTTGGGTGGTGGTATTGCTATTATCCATGACTGGTAGTAATTTCTTACGATCAGGTGGCCTTCGTTTGCGTCATATTTATAAAATAAAAAAGGAAGTGATTGATTCAAAATGGCGGCACAAAATCACAACTATTGATCAGTACATCACGCGTGATGTTTAATTGTTGTGAATTGATAAAATGCTTTATGGGATCTAGTTCGCCCTAGATGCGGCTTCTAGTAGGTTATAGTCGAGAAGATGTGTACCAATATTTTAACGATACCAAGCGTATATAAAGCACAATAAATTTTGCTATTAATGTTTACATATCCTGCATAATTTTACACCTACCTTTTCAGTTTAATGGACATTATGAACTATATCCTGAATTCACAACACCATAAGAATATCGCAGCATATTTTAGTCTAAATTTACCGCTATAAAAGCTATAAAACAGCATTAACGCAAGTATAGTCCTTTACATGAATTATAGCATTCGCCCATTATATCTCGCCATAAGCCCGAGCGTTAAAAATGTAATACAAATACAAACATCCTGTACTAGAAGACTTGCACAATATAATTTAAAAAATAAAAGTGTATTTTATATTTTTTTTCTAGGAATAACGCAAATTAAGAGAAGCCTATGTCCAAGAGTGGACGTATAAAGGCTGATGGACGAATGGATATTTAAAAATAAAATTTCACGTAATTTTATGACATTTCACGACATTTCATAGTATTTTATGACATTGCATTTGCAATTTGCAATTTTTGATAGAATGATACAATGTAATGGAAAACTCTATACCTTGATCTATGTAACAAAATCCGCACTAAATCTTTCTGATTAAATTGATGGCTGCAAAATGGTTTAAAAACGTTAAATTAATTTCTTTTCTCTATCAATGGAATTGTTTTTTTTATAGTATATTTGAAACCAGTTTTGTTATATGATTTATATGACTAGCTAAACGTGGCATGCGTTGTTAGAAATCGTCGTGTCCGAAATAATTTTGGGACCACAATCTTATTAAGATTTTTTTCTATTCCTTATACCTCTTTTAACTATGTATTTCAGTGTATAGAAACGGTTTTACTGATATGGTCTGATCAGGCCTGCGGTAGCAAAAAGATTATCGATTTTTAGTTTTTATACATACATATATTGTGAATTAACAAAATATTTAATAATAATCTTTTTCAAGAATAAAGTACAATGTTCCTAACTTTAATAGTGAAGGGAAGGTTTAAATTTTAATAACAATGTATACATAGGTGAAATATCAGCCGATACTGTTAACTAAAATATAGAGCTGCGTTGAACCTTTTATACCGTGTTGGCACTCCGCCCGGCAATCAGCTTAACGATGAACCCTAAGGGTCATCCTTAGAAAGTTAATAGAAAGCCTGCCAAAACTAGACTATCTGTAATGTACAATCTTAGTCACGTGTTTTATTAACAGCGAAAATATATTAAGTTTACAATACAAATTGTTAGTTAACACATAATAAAAGATAACACTTATTCATTTTATATATGCGAGAGTAATTCTGTCTGTTACTGTTTCACAGTTAAATTACTGAATCAATTTTGATGCAACTAAATACGGGGATACAATATAGGTTCACGCCTAAAGTACTGTACCAATATTGATGAAAATTGGTGCACAAGTATAATATATACAATTACAGTACAGTAAAAGTAGTTTTAAAAGGCTAGAAAGGTTTGAAAAAGGGGATGAAAATATTAATTGAAATTCTTCATTATACAACATATGAAAATTAGATGTGATACTGACTGAAATGGAATTCCCCTTTCAGTACTGTCCTAAGCGGACGTACTCGCGAGAAAAACCTAGTAAAATACAAAACTGTGTATTCCAATCCAAACCTTAGCGAACAGCATCAAAATACCAAAAAATATTACACGGTACACTGAAACGACAATTTACTTACAAAGTTACTATTACTCGCTACCGCTGACCCCCTGTCAATGCAACCGATACATAACAAGCGTTGGAAGTTGCGCAGTAAGACTGCATCGTAAATACAAGAACAAAAACGATGCTTTGGATAGAGAACACACAAAAATCCTTGAGAATTTATTTGGCGCCAATAGAATTAGGTTAATAATAGGAAATACTGTATATATTATCTTAAGCACAACTTATGTTTAAAATTCATTTTTTTTTATTAAATAAGTTAACACTTGACTACGACACCACTTGATGGGAAGTGGCGACGTAGTCTTGACGTAGTAAAACGCCTTAACTTAATAAATGCCTATTCACTTTTAACGTAAAGACATGTATGTTATAATCAAAAGGGAATAACGACGCGGCAACTTATTCCATTCCTCTGCAGTACGAATGATGAAGGTCGAGGCGAAATGCAATGTTCGTACGTGCGTCGACTCGTTCGATGGTGGAGAGGGGAAGGGGATTAATACGCGAAAGCGAAAAAAAGGATAAATACGCGAAACATTTATTCCTTCACCATTTGTACTAATTAATACAATATTAGATGCGACTATAAAATTTTTATTCTTCTTCAGACGACTTCAAGTTGTAAGGATGGTCATCATGTGTTATGTCATTTTTTTACATTTAATAATTTATACACATACATACATAATACACCTCTCCAAATTGTTTCACCAGGTGCAGGACTGCTGGATGAAATTTCTGAAGAAATAAGCAGTACGTTTGTACCTTATTTCTTCCTTTGCAATTACATTTTTCCTGTTACGTTTTATTTCCTGTGTGTACCTAAATAAAAAATATGTGCTCGACCACAATCCCGCTTGATGGCAAGCAGTGATGTGATCTAGGTAGTATTATTAATATTTATAGGCCTATTCACTCTTAATTTGAAGATATTTTACATTGTAATCCAACGGTAACACTGACGCAAATATGTTAATTATTATATCGTATCGTACTCAGCTTATTTTATCAAAATACGACGTTTCACAAAAAATATACATACATATATGTCAATTTAAATAATAATTGAAAATAATTTTACCATAAAAACAGTCAAAACAACATATCGCTGAACATAGATGAGAGTGAAATTTATAGAGCTCATCGTACTCTGTCCACTTACCAGCAAGAGTAAGTAAGGACGAGCAGAGTTATACTTGCTCAAAGAGCAGAGTTATACTTGCCCAAAGAGCAGAGTTATACTTGCCCAAAGAGCAGAGTTATACTTGCCCAAAGAGCAGAGTTATACTTGCTCAAAGAGCAGAGTTATACTTGCCCAAAGAGCAGAGTTATACTTGCCCAAAGAGCAGAG